>QANZ01038683.1:114568-134249 GCA_003254925.1 Chamaecrista fasciculata
AACAAGACTCTCACATCGACAATAAAATTCAAACTCACGAACTTATGAGTTATGAATTGACTCCTTACTTTTGGGTGTTTTTGATAGTCAAAGTCTTTGGCAAATAATGCTGAACTTCTTTACCATTGAGTTGACTCCTTACCTCTGAATCTCATGCTTATTAGTTTTGCTAGTTAAAAAATTGTGTCTCGGGAATAAACATTTTATGATTACAATGAACTAAATAAATTTCAATAGTAAATAAAGTATAATGAATAAATGAAAAATAATAATTTTTATTTTTAATAATAATCTAAAGTAATAAAATAATTGTAATGATTTTTTACCATTTTATTTTGTACATTATAAATATTAAATAAAGAATTGCTTTAAAATAATTCATTAATAGTATTAACAAGAATTAAATATATTTCTCATCATTATTTTTTAGATTATAATTATTCTAATAAAAAATAAAATTTGGTAAACATAAAAATTAATAAATGATATTAATAATAATTACAATTATTTCTTACTCTTTATTTTTAAATTATAAACACTTAAATAAAGATAATAAAGTTTTAAGAAAAACAATAGATGATTTAAATATTTTTTCCACATTTTTTTTGAAAATTATTTCTTTTGGAAAATAACAAAGTTTAAAAATAATATCCCTCTTTTCAAAAATTATTTCTTAATAAATAAATAAAGAGTGGTGGAAAATGACTAAAATGTCTTTTAATAAATGAGGAGTGGCGAAAAATGAATAAAATATCTTTTAATAAAATTTAAATGTGTATTACATTAGGTAATTATGAGTATTTAAGATTTTGAGTAGAGGTGTATTTCTTTTTTGAAACATTAAACTTTCAATAAGTTAAACCAGGATACAAAAGTATTCATAATATAAGTGGAGGAATCAACATGCCACACACCCACACAAGAAACAAAAGGAGAGCTTTTAGCTAACAAATGGAGAAGTGTATTGATAATTAGGTATTTTAGAAAAGTAATTTTTGAGAAGTGAATGATTTTCTTTTTCTATAAGCACACATAGACAAATATTTTAATTGTAGAAATTACTTTTAAACAGAAGTTTCCTAAAATTATGTAATGTCAAACATGCCCTACAAATTTTATTTTTTTTGGTCAGAACATGCACTACAATGAAACTTGTGAGTTATGACTTCTAAGTTCTAACCCATCTAAAATATTTTGGCCCAAAAATGTCTCAAGAACTTGGGACTTTGATCCATTGTTTTTTTGGTCAAATGACTTTAATCCATTTAAAGCTAAAAAGTTCAAAAACTTGTGATTTCTCAGGCTCCCCTCTTTTGCTTTTTGGGCCTTGGATCCCTCGGTTCTAGGCTTTCATTTGTCCTAAATTAAAAATCCATTAAAAGTAAATTATGAAGAAGTGGCCAAGTGGGTTTTTTGTTCCATCCAATCCCTGTTTGTCATAATCTCAATTGTGTTAAAAAAATAATTCGCCCAGAGTAATTTTTAATTTTGATATCATCACATTCTCACATAAAATGAAAAATGAAAAAGATATAATTATATTTAATAATTAAAAATTAAGATAGAATTTTTAAAAAATATTAAAAACCAGAACAGAAGGGAGAAAAAAAAATAGAGGAAACCTACTATTTGGTCCTTCTTTTTTTTATTGAGTAAACGATTTGGTTTCTTATTTATTGAAATAGACTTACTCAGTCTCTCATTTATCATAACCGTCAACTAATTTAGTTCCCCAGTTAAAAATCTGTTAAATTACTTGATGACGTGGACGTTAAATGCTTACATGGCACCGTTAAATACTACTTTGGCATCCTAGTCACCTAGACCAATCAAACTGGACCGACAAACACACTTAAACTGGCCTAAAATTGAGTCGAACCCAAATATTTGTATTACACGTGAAGCTTCCGTGAGGCATAAACTATTGAAGCATTCCCAAACTCAAACCCTAGATTGTCCCAAAATAGTTAAATATGTGGCATTAAACGTGTTACATGTGCACTTAAGGACCAAATGATCAATGTTAGTAACGGAGATAGGCTACAAGGATTAAATAGTTGACATTTGTAATTTTTTAGGGACCAAATAGTCTATTTCAAAAATGAAGGGATCAAATAGTTGAAACTGTGAAAAAAGTGGGACCAAATAGTAGGTTTCCTCGAAAAAATATTAGGGACTAACAAAATTTATGGTAGATATCTGGGACCTAAGTGAGGTTTTCGCCTAAATTTAATATAATAGATTTTAGGTAAGAAACTTCCCTAAAAGATATTATTTTTCCCCAGGACGTTTTGAAGTAAGAAGAGACCAAACACCAACAGAACCCAAAAACGAAAAAGCTTGATCACATGGCAGATTGTTGAATTGTTGATGTGTGGGCGCTAGCGGGAATTTCATTACTGAATCGTTAGATTCTTCGCGTTAGTTGCCAAATTCAATAATAATCGTCAATTTGATGAATTAACGTCTTCGCTCAGATCCTGAATTAGGGCTTGAGAGATTTTGCCAGAAAGAAACAAACAGTTCTGAAAGCCATCATAATTGGCTTTGCGATCGCCGGAGAAATGGAGAAGATGATGAATATTCTGAAGCCAAAGCCAAATCCACAACAGCTGTTGAGAGATTGGCAGCGTAGGCTTCGCCAAGAGTGTCGGAACATTGAGCGCCAAATCCGAGGCAATCTCTTACACTGTTTTCAAGTTTAATGTCTTACTCTTCTTCTTTTTCGTTTGCTTATAGCTAAATCTTATATATGAGTTTGGATCAGATATTCAGAGGGAAGAGAAAAGTGTAGAGAAGACAATCAGGGAAGCAGCCAAGAGAAACGACATGGGCTCTGCTAAGGTATATCTAGTAACTCTCTTTCTTGCTTTTGTTCTTGGCTCTTGATTTCAGGAATAAATCAATTGAACATTGTGATTGTATTTTCTCGAATGGGTCATTGAGTTTTGGTGATATGGTACTGAGTAGTTTCGTTTCTCCTTGTTTAATATGCAGACACTTGCTAAGGAACTTGTAAGATCTAGGAGAACAGTGGACCGTCTTTATGAGAATAAGGCTCAATTGAATTCAATATCAATGCACCTTGGAGAGAGTGTTGGTAGGTCGTGTCACATTTCAATTATCTGTAGCATAGCTTTCTTTGTCTGAATTGGTTGCATGCTCATCACCAGTCGTATATGGTTGCTTGGTTGAAGAATTTCTGTTGCATACGTGATTTCTACACGGGTAAATTTAGCAACATTATTTGATAGTTCCTTGTTGTCTTGTTGAGAAAAAGTTCAAATTAGAGTTTGTGGATTTAACATGATGTGGCCTAGACAAACAATTGAGCTGAAACTGTGTTTTGTGAAAATGACCTAGAAAGAGATGATCAATTGAGGTTCTTTTATTATTACCTTGCAATGTGTAGGCTTCTTGTCTACCAGGTGATTCTGTATTTGATGCTGGCCTTCAGAAACAACTTTTCTGTTATTCATCTTATATGAATGAGTAAATTGGATGATATTGTTGATGTTTATTTTTCTTTTTTGAGCAAGAAGTGTATCTATCACTTGGAGGAACTCGAGTTGGAGAATTTTATTCGAGGTTGGTTTGAACTTTGAAGATGATGAAACTTAAAAACTCTGACAAGAACTTTGCAAAATATCACTTATAGAAGCTGAATGATTTTAGCTTGTAAAGAAACGGAGGAAGAAACTCTTTAAGCTTCTTCTAAAAATTTGATGCTTTAAAACTTCTAGAGAGAGTTTATATTAATATATTAAACCAAAAACACTTTCGGTTCTGGGATTTTGCTAGAACTACCCATTGAAAACCAAAAACACTTCTAGACAAAGTGTGTAGTTAGTTTTCGGAGGTACTCTGCATATTTTTCCGTTGTGACTGTGCTTTGACCATCTTAATTTGTAAGTCCTAATGGTTGTGTAAAAATAATATACAGTTTTATCTGTTATATTTTGTATAATTGAGTGGACCAAATGGGTGATAGTCGAATAATCCGGAGAAGGGGAAGGCCAAAGAAAACTATTGGAGAAACTATCCGGAAAGATTTATCCATTAATAACTTAACTGCGGAAATATACAAAGATAGAACACATTGGTGTTAGTTGATTCATATAGCTGACTCTACCTTGTGGGAATAGGCTTTGATTGTTTTATTTTGTATAATTGACTATAATAGTTAGATTAATCATGGTTATTGTTGTGGATTCCTTTGTCACGAGTCATCATTAGTGATTTGTGTACTAAAAGGTTATTTTGAAGCTCATGATTTGGGTTGCTCTTGCAGCTATTGCTCGCACCGTGGGACATTTATCCAAGAGTGCTGAGGTGATGAAGCTTGTCAATAACCTCATGAAGGCTCCTCAGATGGCTGTGACGATGCAAGAATTTAGCAAAGAAATGACAAAGGTATGCTTGCGATGGATCTTATTAAATTCAGCAGAAAGGAGCCATTCTTTCATTTCCTCATCTTGCCCTCCTTTTGGGTAGAGTTGATTGAGTTTTGGTTGCATCATTCTTTCTCAACTATGTTAAGGGTCTTTTTTCTACTTGTTATTGTTTAGCAAGAAATGAACTTTCTTTTACTCTTAATCACCTTGACAAGATCCAACAGTTAGTAGTTGGTCCTCTCCTGATACATACATAGATGTTCTAATTCATCTCTATTTGATCAAAATCTTTGTTTTATAGGCAGGAGTGATTGAGGAGATAGTGAATGATGCTGTCGACACAGCACTTGATTCTGAAGACATGGAAGATGAGATAGAAGAAGAAGTTGATAAAGTCTTAACTGCCATAGCTGGTGAGACAGCTGCACAGCTTCCAGAAGCTGTTAGGAAAGAAAGAGTAAAGCAACCTGCTCAAAGGGTTGGAGCTGCAGAGGAGGTATTTGCAATTCATTTCCCTGTTTTTGATAATTGGGCTTCTTGCTTCTACTTCATAGTCAAAACTAATTGTGGAATATAAATACTGTAATTAACATTCTAATCATTCATCTTACTAGGAAGAGGCTATAGCTGAGGGCATTGATGAAGAGGAAGAAATGGAAGAAATAAGGGCCCGACTTGCTAAAGTTAGATCATAGATTAAGTTGAAGGTTTTCATTCCGGACCCTCTATAATTGCTATTCCTGAATTTCTCTGTAATTGTAGCAGCTAACAAAGTGGTGGGATTAAAATGCATAGTTTCACTTAAGTGAAATGGTTTATTTTATGTATAGGAAGGCAAAAAATTAACTAATTACAGAGAAAATCAGAGTCTTCAATTACTGAGGATCCAATTTGAAAGGTTTTGCAATCACTACACGATGGCATAGATTATTAGTATTTATTACTGTATCATAACAAAGATGGACAGAGTTGTGTCTCTTATTTGATGCTTACCGGAATAGAGATTAGATAGAGAATTCTGGGATGGGTTTGTATCGCATATAAAGTACACACTAATAAGTTGTAAATTTAGCTCATATGCTAATCCGAGGTGTTGATGTATTATGGATTTATGGTTGATTGATTAACAACTGGCTTTAAACAAAAAGGAAAATGAGCTGGTTAGAGCAAATCTTATGTTCTGATCATCAAGTAATTGATTATATATCTCTGGCTGTCTTGGTAGAGAATTCAGATGCACTTCTTGACCTAGGGCTTTCTCACTATTTGTTCATCTTCATCACACAAATTATAAAAAATAAACATAACTTACCTCGTCAGTGATAACTTAAAACTTATGGAGGACAATGGATTTGGTTCTCAAACTTATTAAGGTTAAACTTAAATCCTCATTTTGATCCTCGAGTCATGGTAAGTTTTGTTTTGGTTTTAAAAACATTTTTTATTCTGGTTTGATTCTCAAACTTTCAGTTTGTTCAATTGATAGTTTAAAATATAATTCTGTATGATTTTTCATTGTTATCAATGACTTGAAATCTATGACTTTGATTGTTGAGATGGACATTTTTCTCTCATATTTATCCTATTAAGTGAGTTTTGTTTTGATTCTCAAACTTCTTTTGTTCTGTTTTAATCCTTAAATTTTTAAAGTTGTTCAATTGTTAATTTAAAACGTAATTCTGTCAGGTTTTTCACTATTATCTTTGACTAATTGACTTGGATAATTGAGATGAACATTTTTCTCTTATATTTATCTTAATAAATGAGTTGATAATAAGAGAAAGAAAAATATTTGCTTTGTCAATTCACTTATTAAGATATGTATGAGAGAAAAATTATCCAAGTCAATGTCTAATTAGATAACAATAGAAACCAAACGTAATGATATTTTGAATTAATAGGGAAAAAAATGAAAAAAAATTGAACAAAAACAAACTGAAAACGTTTGAAAGCCTAAATACTATTCATCTTACATTTCTTATTCGTTTGACTAGAAGTAATCTTTGTTCGGCACTTTCAAATTTGACATTAGTGCTCGAGCAGTCTAACTTTGGGAATGGATCATCTCCATTAGAAATTCTCTCCATTCTCTCCATTGGAGAGAATCTTGACCATTTATTTAATCTATTGCCTCTCATTGAGCCATGTAAGTCTCCCTATGATCCTCATTATATTTTTCTTTCTTTCTCTCTCATACACACAAAATAACGTTCCGGGCATTCTTTTTTTGGCCAAATTCAAGCATCCTTAATCCAATGCATATCAAAAGTTTTTTTTTTTTCACTCTCATGACTTTTTTGCTAGTTTGAGTAAGGATATTTATGGTTAGAGTTTGAATAAAAAACTATAATATCAGATTTGAACTTGTAAAAAAAATTGACTTCCATTTTTTGATTCTTATTCATGTGGGTATTTTATTTAATTTCCATTTTTATTTTATGAAGAAGGTAAAAGTATTGTTGGTACCCCCAATATATGGAGTCATTTTCAGTTATACCCCAACATTTCACATTTGAGTCAATTATATCCCAACCCGGTATTTTTTTTTGTTTTAAGATCCTTAAGTTTCCATTATTTAGAAATCCTTCATTCTCTCAAGATTTTACTTTCACACGAGTCCCTAACTAATTACAGAACAATCCAGAATGTTTGTCATCTTTAACGAATTAGTCCCTGCAATTGAGAAACCCGAACAATCTCTCCCTTCTGTTTTTTCGTAGTTCCGACAACCACATACAAACTCGCCGATGAGCCTCGAATATAGAAAAATCGAGCAGAAATATCAATAGCTCTAGCTCCTAGCGTTAAAACTCAATCTCTAGTGGCAATGTCGTCATGGTCGTCGAAATTGAGAAGAAGTAAATTTAAAAGCCCTTTAGAGAGAGAGGCACTTGTAAAGGAAGGAAAATGGATGAGAATGACGTAATTTATGGGAGACGAGAGAGCTGAGAACGACGACGAGAATGACCATGTCGACGGAAACGAGGGCAGAGTGGACGATGACGACGAAGTGTGGTGGTGATGTTTTATGGTAAGAGAATGAGAGTTTTTAATGGTTTCTAGGGATCTGTTTGTTAAAGATGACAAACATTCTGAAATATTTTGTAATTAGTTAGGGATTGAGGTATAATTGACTCAAATGTGAAACGTTTGAGGTATAATTGACAAAAAAAACGTTGGGATATAACTAAAAATGACCTCATACGTTAGGGATACCAACAATACTTTTGCTTATAAAGAATTAAACTATTCATAAAATAATTTAATCATCTTGAGAATTAAACTATTCATAAAATAAAAATGGAAATTGAATTTAATACCCACATGAATGAGAATCCAAAAATGGAAGTAAATTTTTTTTACAAAAAGTTTGAATATGAGATTATAGTTTTTTATTCAAACTCTAACCATAAATATCCTTACTCAAACTAGCAAAAAAGTCATGAGAGTGAAAAAAAAAACTTTTAATATGCATTGGATTAAGAATACTTAAATTTGGCAAAAAATAAAAGAATGCTCGAAACGTGCGTATTTTGTGTGTATGAGAAAGAAAGAAAAATATAATGAGGATCATAGGGAGACTTACGTGGCTCAATGAGAGGCAATAGATTAAATAAATGGCCAAGATTCTCTCTAATAGAGAGAATGGAGAGAGTTTCTAATGGAGATGATCCATTCCCTCTAACTTTCTAGTAGTCATGGTGAAATTTTTTATTATTTTTAGGGTAAATTATACTTTGGTACCTTGTGGTTTGGTCATATTTCACTATAGTATCCTGTGGTTTAAAAAGTGACACTTTAGTACACTGAGGTATTCTCATTAACACTTTGGTGTCATTTGGAGCTATTTTGTAATTTTAACCAAAATAAATTTTGCAAAAATAACATATTGACCTCAAAAGTTTTTTTAAGTTTTCATTTTAGTTCCTTGATAAGATATATCTAGGGATCTATTTGTAATTTTTTGAAAAACTTTTGGGGTCAATATGTAATTTTTGCAAAAATTATTTTGGTTAAAATTACAAAATAGCTTCAAAGGGTACCAAAGTGTTAATGGAGAATATCACAGGGTATCAAAGTATCACTTTTTAAATCACATGATACCAAAGTGAAATATGATCAAACTACAGGGTACCAAAATATAATTTACTCTTATTTTTATCATCATAGTTATTTGATACTTTCTTCTTAACAAGATCATAGTTAAACAAAATACAAGCTATCTTTGGCAAAATCAAGAGACACATGGAAATACGTCGGCGTTTGCCATAGTATATAAGAGTCAACCAAATGATTACAATATTTAGGATTACTCTAATGACAGCTAGAGTAGAGTGCATATGAATCATTGAATCTTAACCATTAGTTAATGAATTAATTAGTTGATATTCTTTCAAGGATGCTCAAACTCAGATTAAAATTTGGATTTTCTTACGAAGAGTCAAGAGTTACACTTAAAGTTTTTGTTGGGAAAAATAATAATATTAATAAAAATAAAATAACATTTTCCCCTTCAGAATAACTAGAGAAATAAGATGAAAAACACAATCACAACACGAGAAATTAATGTAGAAACCTCAAATTGGGGAAAAAACCACGATTGTTACCAGAAGACAACCAGAAAAAAAAATATTATATGAAAATTTTTACATCACACAATATTCTCTCAACTCTTGTTCCAAGTACACTCACATGACTTTCCAAAGTTAGTATTTAAACACACTCACCACTCTAAAATCATGAGAATAAATATGTAAATAATAAATACATCTCACAACACTCAACTAATTAATAATTAAGAAGAGGATAAAAAATCAAATACAAACTTAAAGTATATGACTTGGTTTTCATAAAACAACCTTGGGCAATGTTGGACCAATTTTCAAGCAATATCTCAAGTTTCCAACAAATCTCCATCTTGATTGAAAATTACCACATCTTTAACTTTATTGTCTACAATGATAATCATAGCTCTTAAACCAAGAACTATCACACAACACCATAAAAGTGTATTCACTTAGAATAAATCAATTGTTAGAATTTCAATTCGGCACCTGTCGATAAAAAACCTTGTTGAGACTTTATGGTGTTTCTTCCATGTTGGCTTTTTCCCAAGAAGTTCATCAACCATCGACATAACTCCACCACACATCTTGCATCAATGCCAACCAATGCCCATAAGCAACTGTGGACCCGCTAACAATAGCTCATCCTCTTCCATGATAATACAGAAATACTATGAGGATGCTCCACCTGATCTTCAAATAAGATCATCCTGCCCCACAACAAGAGAAACAAGGTTAGCGTCTACCTCTGAGCCTTTTGCCGAACCTCCTGGACAATTTTTCTTTACATGCCCAGACTTTTCACAATTCCACTTGTGTAACCTTGATTGTATCAATACATCCTTGACTTGCACTTGCCACAAGTCACAATTAATCCTTCCATCAAACTTCTCTATATCAGCGCTTGAAGATTTTGATATTGCAACTGCATACTGAAAAAGAACAAAAGTAGTAAACACATGCTACCAGACTTCCTTTTAGCAACCCAACAATAACCAAGCAACCAAAACAATTCTAAAAAAAAAAATAGGATAATTCTTTTTTGATGTGGAAGATCNCATAATATTTTCTAAATCCTTGTCCCAAGCACACCCATATAACTCTCCAAAGATGTAAATAATAAATATATTTGACAACACTAAACTAATTAAAGAATTAAGAGGTGTGTTTAATACATCTGACAACACTCAACAAACTTATAGACTCCTAAAATATATGAGTTGGTTCCCATAAAAAATCTTGGGCAATGTAGGATCAATTTCAAGCAATATCTCAAAGTTCTCGTTTTTAAGAAGTCTAATTTTTAATAGTTAAACCGTCTTAAAATTTAAATTTTTTAAAATGAATAAAAATGTTAGGTAATAGACGAATTCAAAATATAATTTAATAGTTAACGATTAGAGTTCATCCATACTCTTTCGTGTAAATTTTAATCAGTATATCATTCATGTTCTGACAAAACCTTCACACAAGTCCATCGTAAAATGCCAGAAAAAAAATACACAGAAAAGTCTGAGAAAAAAAAAACAAAAAAGAGAATACTTTGTTTCAAAGTCTATATATAACTTTCATTTTGAAAGTTTCATTATATTCATTCTTAACATCATTGTTATCATCACCACATGTATTTTCGGGTTGACCAGGCCACTCACTATATGAACCATGAACTGATGATGCTTTCTCATTAAAAACGTCAATATATTTGACGAAAAAAAAAGTTTTTTCTTTGTTATTGTTGCATTTCTAGAAGTTACTTTTAATGTTAAAAAAAAACAGTAAACTACAGGCAAAATTGTTCATTACAAATTTTTATTTTTACTATTTTCTTCCAACTTTAATGGATGTTTCCAAGGAAAATTTTTATGCATTTTTTCATTTAATATTTTTTTGTCAACGTTATATCTCTATTTTCTTTTTGTGTGTTTTGTAAATTAATTCACTGACAGCTGTCCGAAACTGAAATTTTTGTCAGTATAATCCTCTATTATTGGCTAGAGAAAATAATATTTTTTCTTTTGAACTTATTTGTAACGCTTTGACCCCTCTTTTATTGGTTTTTAAAAAATAGTCTAACGGATATCACAACGAATATCCTCATAATTGACGAGTTGAGTGGATATGAGCTCTCCTTTTAATCAAGTTTGGTTGGCCTAGTGGTCGAGCTCACTAGGTCGCTTAAGCAAGGTCGAAGGTTCGAATCCCGCCTTGTGTATGCAGCAATCAATTGGTCAGCGGCAAACCCTTAAATGGAGCACAGATCCGCGGAGGATTAGTCCTTGGCCTGTCGGGCTGGGAGATACCTTAGAAAATAATAAAAAAAATAATATCCTCATATCCTGTTTGACTCGGCAAGACCTTTTTTGTTATAAAGTTTTTAATAAAAATAATATACTTGGTGAATTTATTTTGGATGACCAATAATAATAGAGATAATATAAAAGATAATATTTTACATAATTAATTATTAAGAAAAGAATATAATTAAAACTGGTGATAAGGAGAAATCTCATTATAAATAAATAAGTAATTCTCTATAATTGTTTTCCGTTTTATAAAACACCATATTATTTAGAGAAATTCAAAATTTAAAATATTGCATACTTAATTATACAATACATGTACAGTATTAATTATCAATGATTTTCAGATTGAATGATGAGAAGAAAAGATTAGGCATTTATTTGGTGCACGCACTATAAATTCAGCCATTGTGACATGCACATATTTCACCAAGCAATACAATGGCACTTTCATCACCATCATCAATCTTTCTCAAAATCTGTGTTTCCTTTGTGTTGTTTATCTTGATTTCACCATTATCATCTGCAACATGTTCAATCAGCCATGAACATGGCTCATCATCTTCAACATCTGAAGGAGAAAAGATGATTAGAGAACTAAACTTATGCCCAAAACATTCCATTAACACAGTATCCCAAGATCCTCTGTTTTTGGCTTCAGGAAAGATATTTGAGAAGAAGCTTGTATTCCCTAGCCTTGCTGCTTCTGGGCCCTCTTCTCAAGACTTGGGTCATTATGCTGGCTATTATTCCCTTCCAAATTCCAAAGCTGCAAGGTAATTATTAATCCTTTCAAGAATCAAATAGGATTTCTCTGTATTTTTTTTCCCTTTTGGTTTGATCTCTTTCCTTGTATCATAAATTCATATATATACAGTTCAATAGTCTTGGAATTAGATCCTTGAAGATGATGGTAAAATTTTAAAGCATATTTAAAAATCAATTTGCGTTACGGTTCAATTTGGGTCAATCCAATCCAAAACAATTCTAGCTAGTCCAAAGCGGTCCAACCTTTTGAATGGTCGAATGGTCAAAATGGAGTCGTCTTCACTTTTAGATCAGGGTCATGGTCGGACCGTCCAGTCCGGTCCAATATTCATAACATTGCGAATAGGACCTTATTAATAGGTGATTTATGAAAACCTCTATAAACATTTATTGAATCTCAATGTATACTCTAACCTTAATGAGTTTCCAAGATTCAACTCACTTCAACTTTTCTTCTACCAAACAAAAATTACATGAGGTAAAACATTTGTTTTTCACCACTTTTTAAGTCAGTTCAAAAACTTCACTTATATTCCCACTTGAAAAAAAAAACATGTTTCAATAATCTCATGTAAACAAAATTGATACACCAATTGAATCTTTACAATGCTAATTCCTTTCAACTCCTCTCACAAGGGCTTTTGCATTAATTTTTTGAAAATGGAACATCAAATTTATAACTTTAGTAAATATTTGTGCACACTAATATAAATGTTTAAAGAGTTGATATATGAAATTGATGTTTTTATTGTATAATTTGCAGGATGTTCTACTTCTTCTTTGAATCTAGGAACAACAAGAGTGATGACCCTGTAGTGATATGGTTGACTGGAGGACCTGGTTGTAGCAGTGAACTTGCTTTGTTTTATGAGAATGGTCCTTTTCATATAACCAAAAACTTGTCTCTTGAATGGGCTGATTATGGTTGGGATCTGGTATCTATATATACATACTTAAACCTATTTTTTATTATGTTTTGTGCATTTAATACATGTTTCAATCTAATTTGTAATTTCATAAATTTTCTTCAAATTTTTTGTAGGCATCAAATATTTTATTCATAGACCAGCCCATTGGGACAGGTTTCAGCTACTCTTCAGATTCAAGTGACATTCCCCATGATGAACAAGGTGTTAGCAATGACTTGTACGACTTTTTGCAGGTATATTCAACTTAATTACACCGTCTTGTTCATGTATTTTAATTTATTGGGTAAATTATACTTTGGTACCCTGTAGTTTGACCCTATTTCACTTTGGTACCCTGTGGTTTGAAACTTAACACTTTGGTACCCTTTGGAGCTATTTTGTAATTTTAGCCATAACACAATTTTTCAAAAATTACATATTGACCCCAATTTTTTTTAAAGTTTTCATTTTAGTCCCTAGATAATATGCATCCAGGGACCTATTTGTAATTTTTTGAAATTTTTTAGGGTCAATATATAATTTTTGCAAAATTTGTTATGGTTAAAATTACAAAATAGCTCCAAAGGGTACCAAAGTGTTAATGGAGAATACCACAGGGTACCAAAGTGTACAGGGTACAAAAGTGAAATAGGGTCAAACCACAGGGTACTAAAGTGTAATTTACCCTAATCTATATATGCATAAATTAAATTTTGAAGTGATGTCATCAGGCATTCTTCAAGGAGCATCCTCAATTCGTGAAGAATGATTTTTACATTACTGGAGAATCATATGCTGGACATTACATTCCTGCTGTTGCTTCTCGTGTTCATAAAGGAAACAAAGCCAATGAAGGAATTCAAATCAACCTCAAGGTCTTCACTCTTCATTACTCATTAATTATTTACTAAAATGACACTTTTAAAAGAACATGATATCAAAGTGGAATAGGTTCATATCTCAAAGTACCAAAGTGTAATTTATCCTTTAGTAATTTATCTATACTATATTATATGTGTGAGGGTATTTTTGGTTGGTCAAAAATAATTAAATTAAAAATTAAAAAATAAGAAATTAACATGTGGAATTTGATAAATGACTAAATGTATAGATAATGGGAGAGAGAAAGTAGTAGATGGGATTTAAGAAAGTGAAAACTTATTATTTGGTCCTTTAATATTCACACTTCTAACGATTTAGTCCTTGAATAATAGAAATATACTATTTAGTCACTGAATAACTACAAATGTCAAATCAAACGTTACATATATATTTTCGTGCCCGTTAGGGCATAGAAAGCCCTAGTCTAATATATGTTAATTGGTTGATTAGGGATTTGCTATAGGAAATGGGCTAACTAACCCAGCAATTCAGTACCCAGCATATACAGATTTTTCATTACAAGCAGGCTTAATTGAAAAATCTGATTATGAAAGTATCAACAAGTTGCTCCCAGCATGTAATCAGTCCATCCAAGAATGCGGTATTAATTAGCACTTGCTTATACTCTATCATCAATTAATTAAGCAGTGTATGAACATTATTATCGATCTTTTGCAGTAAAAGTATTTGATTTTTATTTTTGTTGAATTTGACAGCCTCTCAAGGTGGAAATGCTTGCATGACTGCTTTATCAAATTGTGAACAAATATTCCAAGAGATCTTAGCCCTCAATGACGGCATCAATGTAAGAAGCTTTATATATACAAAAACAACATCAACAACACTTCTTTATTTTCATCTTTCAATGATTAAATTGAGATATATTTTCATTTTTCAAGGACCAAATAATTTATTTACTCTAATAATAATAATAATAATAGTCTAATGATGCTTTTTGGATTTAGTGATAATTAAGCTAGATAGATATATGATATATGGATGTGTAAAACTGCATGCAGTACTATGACATTAGAAAGAAATGTGAGGGATCTTTGTGCTATGACTTCTCAAGTGTGGAGACATTGTTGAACAAGAAGGAAGTGAGGGAGGCTTTAGGTGTTGGAAACTTGGAGTTTGTGTCATGTAGTACAGAAGTGTATGATAATATGTTGAATGATTGGATGAGAAATTTGGAAGTTCCAATTCCTGCACTTCTTGAAGATGGTATCAGATTGCTTGTGTATGCTGGCGAAGAAGATCTTATATGCAATTGGCTTGGTAAGTTTGTCTCTCTGTCCATTTCAATGCTATTTTCAAACCCAATAAACTTTTGCCTACACTATCCAATTAAGTTTATTATGCCTACTATTGCTTGTATAAATAGTAGGCCCATGATATGCTTATGGGATCAAGCAGAGTTGGGCCCAAATCATTAAGGATTAAATCGTTAATTTTCTTGTTTAAATTTTTTATTTACACTTAAACAACAAGAATATTATCATACAAGAGTTGGGTACCCCCAAGGTTATGCTCATATATCCTTTTTTTCAATAAGGGTAATAGTTAGACTTCTTTTTTGGGACTGTCTTAGTAATCTTTCAAAACACAAGTATTTAAAAATAGAGTAAACATATAATTTAGCTTGTGAAGATCATATAAATTGATGATTCAATTTTTAAAAATTTAATTGGGTAAATTACACTTTGGTACCCTGTGGTTTGACCCTATTTCACTTTGGTACCCTGTGGTTTGAAACTTGACACTTTGGTACCTTGTGGTATTCTCCATTAACACTTTAGTACCCTTTGGAGCTATTTTGTAATTTTGACCATAATAAATTTGCAAAAATTACATATTGACCCCAAAAAATTTTCAAAAAATTACAAATAGGTCCCTAGTTACATATAATCTAGGGACTAAAATGGAAACTTTAAAACATTTTGGGGTCAATATGTAATTTTTGAAAAAATGTTATGGTTAAAATTTGTAAATTACAAATTAACTCCAAAGGGTGTCAAAATGTTAATGGAGTATACTATAGGGTACCAAAGTGAAATATGGTCAAACCACAGGGTACCAAAGTGTAATTTACCCAATTTAATTTATACATTTTATCCCTTTAAAATCGTGGTGGTAGAGTACAACTTAATTCATTAAACTTATTTTTTAAGTAGTAGTAACTTGTAGGGATAAAATAATTGAAATGTATTGATTTTACAACTTTTTTTAAGAATATAAAAGAGTGTAAATTATACTTTGAAAAATAAAATTGGTAACTCATGTATCTTTAAGAAAACAGTTTATATGTTTACTTTTGAAAAAAAAATGGCTTTAATTAATCATTAATTTTCCAATGAGACAGGGAATTCAAGATGGGTTGAAGCCATGGTATGGTCAGGTCAGAAAAAATTTGGAGCAGCTTCCACAGTTTCGTTCAAGGTTGATGGTGGAGAAGTTGGAACCATGAAAACCTATGGACCTCTTACTTTCCTCAAGGTTTGATTAAATTTAAACTAATTTTAGTATCATTGAAATGTGATAAACATCTTAATTTAGACCTTAAAACATATATAATTATAAGATTTAGTCCCTAAAAAGATGTATTTACAATTTATTTAGTCATTTAATTAAAATATTTATTCAAATTTAATAACAAAATATGATTTTTAACCTTAATCATTGATGATTGACATTTTTACAAAATTTAAAACTACATTGATTGTAGTTATACTATTTTTTTTGGTATTAAATGTGTAATTTTACTTTTTAGGGGCTAAATTAAGACATTTGTCTTTTTTCAATGACTAAATCATTATAATTTACTCTTAATTAATTATCAATTTGGGAATTAATGACAGGTACATGAGGCTGGGCACATGGTCCCCATGGATCAACCAAAAGCTGCACTACAAATGATCACAACTTGGATGCAAGGAACATTAAATAGGACTGCATCCTAAATGTAACATCTTGCATACATAACATTGAACTTTTATTTATGATATTTCATATTTGGAATATATCTTGCACTAAATTATATATTTTTCTTTGCTTAGTCTATGATATATTTTGGAGGGGTAGAAAATTAAATTAAAATAAATTAAACATTATATTGTTTATTCTTACTTTAATTTGGGATGAATTTGTGATGTGTCAATGTTTTAGAGCTTGGATCAAATTGGCTGATCATATTGACGGGGTTGGGTCTTGTATAAGAGATTAATCTCCCAGAAGTTCATATTTAAATCTTCACAAGAAAAAATACTCACATTTAGTACACGACAATATTTGAATAAGATTACCTTCAATGGAAGTAAGAAACCGAAAAAAATTAAAAGAGCTAATCAAACTGAAAACTATAGAAGAGAATATACTGATTGAGGCTTTTTGCAATTTGAGCCGTTGAAACATACACGACTCAATCTTTGAAAATTTAATTTATAAAATAAGGGGCGGAGTCAGGATTTTTGGTTTGGGGAGGGGCGATATGGCCAAAATTTTATTTTGCTCTCTTATGTTTATCTAAAGGTTTGGTTTGATTCTTGGTTTCTTTTTGGTTGTGTTTTAGTCTTTAATATTTTTTAAAAGTTTCACATTTGATCCATAACTATTAAATATGGTCATATCTCTATCATTTTAAACTCGAACGCAATGAAATTAGAGTTGCGTGTTAAATTTGATGAGTTTTTCTTTACCTAATTGGAGTCATCAGCAAACAAGAGAGATATAACCACATTGAATAGTTAGGGGTCAATTATGAAACTTTTCGAAAACATTAAAGATTAAATAACAAAGAAGAAAAAAAATATTAGGGACCAAAATGGAACTTTAGGTAAGCATTAGAGACCAAAATAGAATATTGGCCTATTTTTTCTTTATATATTATCAATATTATAAGATAAAATGTATAAGTTGAACAAAAAAATTATAAAACATATAAAAATATGTAAGGAGATAATGAGATTGGAGAGATAATAGTATTTAAATTGATTAAAACTTAATTTAAACCTTAATAAATAAATATTCATAAAAGACTTCATGAGGTAAACTAGTTAAGTAAAAAGCTTTTCTAAAAATTAAAATGTTTAAAAAAGATTAAATAAGATGGATCAAATTGAAAAAAATTAAATGTGTGAAGGATGAAAATGTGATTTTAAGTATAAAAAAAATAAGTGAAGTAAAAAGAATAAGATGAGAGGAGACTTTTAAAAAATTAAAAATGTAAATGAAATAAATTAAGATGGATCGAATTGAAAAATTATAAATATATGAAGGAACAAAATATAATTTGAGCCTCAAAGAAATAAAAACTATAGATCAAATGTGCTAATGCAAATGTTTGGGGGGGGGGGGGACCCACTAGGTTGCAGGTGGAAAGTGGCCCCCTAGCTCCGCCCCTGTATAAAAGACACAAGATGATAACTCAATTCTTAATAGTTTACTATTCAATATATAATTGTCTATTTTTCATTGATTAGCTTGTAGATAGAAAAATGACTGAAGAATATAAACTAGATGTCTCAAATATAAAGTTAACAACTTTAATATTGTTCAAAAACAAAATTATACATTTATTCATAAATTAATATATTGCAAATGACTTGGAAGTTGCAACAATTGATATTTTGTTGAAACTTAACGTACAAGTCATGTGTCAATTCAATTTCGCCACAAAACTCGTTTGCAACTATTATCCTTTTGCTACAATAGAATTTAGTTTTGCATTTTCTTTCAAATTGTTATAAAGCAAAACGTAGAAGATAATATATTTGCTAAATTCAGTCTACTGACAAACATTTGCAAACTGAAATTCAGGGTGAATGTAAGCATTTATGTTTATCATGACACTTTTGTATAATCAGGGCGGAGTCAGGATTTTTTTGTTGCGGGGGCAATATAGCCAAAATTTTATTTTGCTTTCTTATGTTTATTTAAAGTTTTGTTTTTCAGGCCAAAAAAAATAGTTTTGTTTTGATTCTTAATATTTTTTTTGGTTCTGTTTTAGTCTTTAATATTTTTTAAAAGTTTCATATTTGATCCATAACTATTAAATATAGTCATATCTCTATCATTTTAAACTCGAACGCAATGAAATTAGAGTTGCGTGTTAAATTTGATAAGTTTATTCTTTACCTAATTGTAGTCATCAGCAAACAAAAGAGATATAACCATATTGAATAGTTAGGGGCCAATTATGAAACTTTTCAAAAACATTAAAGATTAAATAACAAAGCAAAACAAAAAAATATTAGGGACCAAAATGGAACTTTAGGTAAGCAATAGAGATCAAAATAGAATATTAGCATATTTTTTCTTTATATATTATCAATATTATAAGATAAAATGTATAAATTGAAAAAAATTGTAAAAATATAAAAATATATAAGGAGATGATGAGATTAGAGAGATAATAATATTTAAATTGATTAAAACTTAATTTAAACCTTAATAAATAAAATATTCATAAAAGACTTTCTGAGGTAAATTAGTTAGGTAAAAAACTTTTATAAAAATTAAAATGTTTAAAAAAAATTAAATAAGATGGACCAAATTGAAAAAAATTAAATGTGTGATGGACGAAAATGTGATTTTAGGTAAGAAATAAGTGAAGTGAAAAGAATAAAATAAGAAGAGACTTTTAAAAAATTAAAAATGTAAATGAAATAAAATAAGACGGATCGAATTGCAAATTTATAAACATATGAAGGAACAAAATATAATTTTAGCCTCAAAGAAATGAATAAACTAATTAATAAAAGACAAAAAAAACTAAGGTTTTAAAGGAATTTGTTGACTGAAGGATCGAACCCTTAGCCTTGGAAAGGAAATCAAATGTCGAGGGAGGGGGGGGGGGGGGGGGGGCC
>QANZ01038689.1:0-18873 GCA_003254925.1 Chamaecrista fasciculata
CTATAATTTAAATAAGTTATTATATTCTTTTATATATTCTTTAATTAATTTAGTTTACTTGATGAATATTGGGTATCAAATACTTGATATTTGTTTATTATTGAAGTAGAATATTTTATCTTATATTCAAAATTACAAGTTGCATTTGATGAGTACTTCTTTTCCATTTGAAGTCGATAAAAAAAATCAAATTGATTCTAAAAAGTGGATCACTCGTTTTACAATTCGAATATGACGAGTTCAGTTATTATTGACAAACCATTATTCTGTCAAGTTGAGATCGTTAGCCAATTGAGTCAAATCAAGTTTGAAAGTAAATTTGGGACTAAAAAGCAAAAAATTGATCTCAAATCCATTTTGGGACTTAGATTAACCTCATTTGTTGACGGTCCAAATTAGAAAAACAAAACTTGTAAAAAATAACTCATATATCCGAATTCGTTATATTTAAATTTGAAACGAGAGAGATATGAAAAATTTCATTTGTTTGATCGTGAAACAAGCACACCCCATTTTCTATATCCAATTTTATCTTATTTGCTAAAAATTCCAACTAGATAAAAAAGTACAAGTCAAAAGTAATTTGTAATTATAAACTCGTCGTATTTAAATTTTAAACAAAAAATACATGATCATATTTTATAGTTTGGGACCAAAGTAAACTACTATAAAAATATATAAGATCAATTTAAACATTTTAAAAGATAAAAAATCAAAATAAATTTTGAAATAAGTATTGAACCTTTAATCCTTTATCAAATTTCAACTTTCATTAATTATATTTTAATATATACATAATTATGATATATACGTAGAGTTATACACATAGTACTCCTACATGATCCTCTTTCAAAATTCAAAGCCATGGTCTCATCACAGTCCTACACCTACCTGTATAACTCCCGACCTGGATGCATGACATCAGAATTCTCGTTATCCACTAAACTCCCTCCACGTGGCTTTCAGTCCATATATTGGTGTTCCAATTATGGCATGCATGAGATTGAGAATTGAGTGATCCAGAGGATACTATATATATTAGTACTAGTTTACTACACAATATTATAGATAACAGGGAGGATTAGGAATTTTTTTATATATTCTATAATTTCAGAATATTTTAATCGTTTATTTCTTAACATTATTTTATATTAAAATATAAACTAATTTAAGAAATAGAAAACACTTATTATAAATTTAATGAATTTATTATTATTAGTTAACTTCTTAAAATTTTAAAAATATTATAAAACAATAAATTTTGTAACTTATAATATTTTATTTACCATCTTTGTGTAAGAAATTAATATCAATTTATTAAAATGAATTTCCAATATACTTAAAGAAGATATCATATAAAATAGATGAATTTATTAGTTCTTTCTTCTCCTATAAATAGAGGTCTTAGTGATCTGTTGTGGATTACATCTCCAATTCAAATAATCATAATCAACTGTCTGATTTTGATTAAATTATAAATTTTGCTATCAAGTTAGTATTTTTTTTTATGCAATTATGATTTATTCATCTAAATCTCAATCTCCATATTAGTAGCATATCATTTTACAACATCATAGATATGTTTAGATTGATAAAAAAAAAAAGGATTGAATTTCCTATATTGANTTAATTTCTTTTTTTTTTTCATGGATGTGTCCCTCAATCCTTGCCAAAAACAGTGAAAACTCATGAAAGTTTAGGACTTTTCAGGTCACCTCCTTTGCTTCTTCAATCCAAGCAAGAAAGCAAGAAAACCGAACCGGATTTCTGGACCCCTATTATCTTTTCTTCTATTAAACAAAAGAAAACCCTCTCTCTCTCTATCTCTCTCCTTGTTCATGGATCCCAAGGGTTCAAATTCTTCAAAGCAAGTAGCAGCATCATCGACTTTACTGAGAGTCCTCCCACACCCAGAATCGAAGATGGGAGAAACAGAAACAGAAACAGAAACTGAAACCACCCCTCCGACCACCGTAACCACCATAACCACCATCAACAACAACAATAACAACAATCCATCATCATCTTCATCGGGAGCAGCAGCAGAAGTGAAGGATTTTCAGATTTCGATCGAAGAGGGAAGCAACAACAACAACAAGAAGAAGCAACTACAACAACTAGGGCCGAAGCGAAGCTCGAACAAGGACAGGCACACGAAAGTGGAAGGCAGAGGAAGAAGAATAAGGATGCCGGCGTTATGCGCGGCGCGAATCTTTCAGCTAACGAGGGAATTGGGTCACAAATCTGACGGCGAAACTATACAGTGGTTGCTTCAGCAAGCTGAGCCATCGATAATCGCGGCCACAGGAAGTGGAACCATACCTGCATCAGCTTTAGCCGCAGCTGGGGGCTCTGTATCGCAAGATGGGACCTCTTTATCTGCAGGATTGGGGTTAATGCATCATCATCAGAAGATGGATGAATTTGGTGGGTCCACTAGGACCAATTGGCCTATTATGGGTAGACCCCATCATCAGCATCATCATCATATATGGCCTCCTATTTCAGGATTTGGGTTTCAATCTAGTAATACTACTTCTGCTACTACTTCTACTAGTGTTGCTGCTACTACTACTGAGAGCTCAAACTACCTTCAGAAGATTGGCTTTCCTGGGTTTGACTTGCCCATAAACATGGCTCCTTCTCCTGTTCCTGCTGCTAATCCTAATCCTATGAGCTTCACATCCATTTTGGGTGGGAGTTCTAGCCAGGGGATTCCTGGGTTGGAGCTAGGGTTGTCACAAGATGGTCATATTGGGATTTTGAACCCACAAGCCTTGTCACAGATTTACCAGCAGATGGGTCAAGCTAGAGTACACTTACAACAACAACACCAGCATCAGCATCACCAGGATTCTTCTGCTAAGGATGATTCTCAAGGTTCAGGGCAGTAGAGATTTTTTCTTTTTTCTTTTTTACTTTGTGGGTTTCCTTTTTAACATATATATCAGTTTGAGTGAAAGAATTTAATGTAGCATTGTCTTATTGAGGCTGATGAGGTTGGTTTCTTGAAGAATGGCTTCTTCTGTATATTGTATATATATATATTTGGCCTGGGTCTGGGACACATGAGGAAATTAAATAGATGCGTCTCATACTCTTCAAGAGTTTTCAATAGGGTACTGGATTTGGTTCACCCCTTCTTGTTTCTTCACTGCCGTACAACACATAAGGTCCCCAGCAAGAGGTGCTTCAGTTCAACTTCAAGGTCTCTACTATCTATTTTAATTTTGAGTAAACATATATAATTTGGTATCTAAATTTATAGGAATTGAGGACTCAATATTTAAAAGTTTAGATTACACACTTTAATTTTTTAAAATCGTGATAATACAGTTTAGACCTTTTATGGAGATGAACTCATGGAGACAAAAGGATTAAAAAATATATCAGTTTTATAACTATCAGAATTGAAAGAGTTAAGGAATTGAATTTTCTTTTTTAAGGACCAATTTATATGTTCACTCTTAATTTTTCTTTCTGATTTAATGTATCCTGTATATATATATGTATATGTATGCATATGGTAGTGATTAACTGTAGTGACTTTAACTTGCAGGTGGGGTTGCACTGCCAGATAACTTGAGTTTGGGTTTAAACTCTTGTTCAATTCAGAGGTGTTTTCTGTATCACTACATATGTAAGGCACCATTTATTATTTTGTTGATCTTATCTAGTTCACGTAGGAGTACTGAACTACTGATCAGAGGTTGTTTGTGAGTGAGACTGATGGTATAGTTTCATAAATATTCATATTAGCCGAAATTCTTATCAATTAGATCTATATATCACTCTACTTCTTTACCATCTCAAGGAATATTCTAATCCATCTTTATTCATCACTTGGAATCTCTCTTTGTTTAAAGTTAGAGGAGACATATAAATTAATAACTCAATTTTTTAAAGTTTCATTGTATGTTTAGTCTGAAATTAGAACTTCTGTTTCTCTATAAATAGTCTATAGACATAGCGAAAGATATCTAGCTCAGCTGAAGTATCAGTGCTTACTATCTGTAGCTCTGCCTCAATGTAAAGGGCACCGATAAATCTATTTTTTAGCAAATTTTCAGTCTGTAGATTGAATATAATCTGACTGGATAAGTCCTATATATGATGGATGTGCTTCTTGACATGACCACATTAATTTTTCTGAAACTCTCTTTTTTGCTGCATCATTAAATGCCTGAAGCAAGATGGGGTAAATTACTGTGCTTCTCTTAGTTTAACATAGTGTTTCTGAAGCTGAAATTGCTGGTAGAAGGTAAATTACTGTGCAATCAGAATAAAGCAAAGCTGCAAAAATCTATTGCAATTGCTTCTATATATGGATCTTACCAATCTGTGTTCAAATAAATAGCTTTTGATTCTTCTCCTGACTGCTATAGTGGTTTTACTATATATAAGCTGTTTTGAGAGTCATGTGGTCAAATTAAAATTTTAATTAGATGGATGTTAGCTAATAAAAATTAGTTCAAGTTAGTAAGGAGTTAGCTTATAACTTAGGTGTGAATTCAAGTTGATAAACACTCATTAAACATGGAAATATGTATTGATCTTTGTAAATCCTCGTGTTTCAACTTGGAGAAAGAAAAAAACTGTTGTGTGCTTTTATAGTAAATGACATGAGTGGGCTCTATCATCTATGTAGTTGAAGTAGTCCACAAACAGTGTGGACAAATTAAATGCGTCATTACTACAGCAACTAAAATTAAGAAGTCAGATAGCACTTATGTTAGTGGATGCATCATATGCTTCATAATTAAGAAGACATTATGTGGATACTTAAATGTTTGATTATGAGGGTTATCTGTAGCAATGTATGCGCAGTTTTATGACGATTTCTAGATTTGTGACAGCATAAGAAAAAGTGATTGAGTTTTTTTTTTTTTTAATATAGGAGTAAGCCTATAAAAGTTTCTTTATATTTTTGTTATATGATTTCTCAATAAATAAATGACAAGTGGTAAAAAAATTGTGTGTGATTGATTATGGTAGATAGAGTACTGGAGAATGATGAATTCTAACTTAGACTAGAGATAATTAAAATATTTATACCTAATGGATATCTTCAAATTTTATTTTGTGGGTAGAGGTGTGCACTAAATATTAATGGGTTAGAAATAAATAAGGAAGTACTCAATCTGTACTCTACTCATAATAGTATTTATATGTATTTTTATACGGTGACATAAAAAGGCTCAGCATTTTCTTCCTTCATTTTGTCCAATCACTGCCATGATTCCTTCTGCATCCACCAACTCCTGCTATTATTATGGACAGCCTCTTTTGTTGAATAAAAGCTTGCATTTACATATAAACATTTATAAATTATTATATATATATATATACTATACACACTTATTAAAGCACCCAAAGTATGAGTGGGATTGACGCAATTCCTATTGACCCACCTAATACACAAGCAACAAAATGAAATATTCCAGAGGACCCAGACTTTTGTACTAGAGAATTGCACTTATGAGTTTGAAATTTTTATTTGATTTGTACTACACTTTTCCATATATACATAACAACATTTGTTTACGGGCAAGACTTTATTTTCATTGTTAATTGTTAGGGTTAATGGTATACCATTACATCTCCCCCATCCAAAAATATCATTACATCAAAAGTTCAAATGGCTAGAAATAGTGTAATTGTATTCTTCTATTATAATTTTCCAAAATTATATATATCATGCACGATGGTATGGATATTCACCATATTTACAATTTAGATCACTTTTAACAATTTTATAATTAAACTATACACATTAATTTGAAATTTTTATTGATCGAATAGTTAAAAATAATAATTTACTTAACTAACAATAGTTTCTTTCAAGATGATTATAGGAAATCCTAACAAAATCAAATGTGAAGACTAAAACCTTGCTCTGATACCAAATGTAAGAAGAAGCTTTAATACTCAAGAACTTAAAGAGTAGATGAATGTGTGTACCTTGATCCATAGCTTTCAAACTTTGAAGTTATTTCTTTCCCTCTACCCTTCTTCCTTGAGTGTTTCTCTAATGGTGGAGAAACCCTAACCCTTACACACTCCTTGCAAATGTGGTGGCTAGTCTCTATATTTTCTGAAGGTAGTTGGAAGGGTCTCTAACCCTAACATGTCTAATACCTTGAGCCCCACTACCATTAAGTTTGGGCCTTTCACTAATAGACATGGCCCATAACTAGTCACATGGGACACTTTAGGGATTATTAAAAAATAATCCAACAGATCCTGCTTTTACTTTTCCGTGAGTAACTTGCTTCTTACTTCCATGAATTCATTTATTATCATTTTGTCGCCATTGTTTGTCATGACTTTGTGAAACTTGTGTATCTTTCCTTTTTGTCTTTTCCTTCTAGTTTGAGATGGTTATATCAGTTTGAGTTGTACACTTATAGCTAAGTTGTGTCTGTTCCTTTTCTTAATAGCTCCTTTCTATATTTATTTACAACAGGTATGTTCCAGCTCATTTGCATCTTATGGTATTTGAGTTGGTTAAGAATTCACTGCGTGCTGTCCAAGAGCGTTATATGGATTCTGACAAAGTGGCACCACCTATTAGAATAATAGTTGCTGACGGTGTAGAGGATGTTACCATAAAGGTATTTTGTTTGCATATCAAAACAATCATGAACTTTTGGCCTTTTGTTTTTTATGGAGGGTTTTACCTGCCATTATGACATTGCTATATTAAGGTAGTTGTTTAAATTGCATCATAGGTATCAGATGAGGGAGGTGGAATACCAAGAAGTGGTCTTCCTAAGATATTTACGTATCTCTACAATACTGCCAGAAACCCATTGGATGAACATTCGGATCTTGGAACAGCTGATTCTGTGAACATGGCTGGATATGGATATGGGCTTCCTATTAGTCGCCTGTATGCTCGGTACTTTGGAGGTGATCTTCAAATCATCTCCATGGAAGGATATGGTGGGTAAACTACTCTTACAAACTCTCTTCATTCACATTATTTTTTGTCATCTGGATTTCCTTCCAGTTAACACTTGAAGTCGGATTATGTATGGCAACTTTTTGTTGCTTCAGATCTTGTCTGACGCTTACCAGACATGACACGACATTTAAGATTTTTGGTACTGCACAATGTTCATATACATGTTGTATATGTCTTATTGTCGGTGATTCCTATGTCATTACTCATTAGGACTACAAAAGCTTTTGAATTTGCTGGAATCTTGCTTAACTTATCTACTACGATAATTGCACAATGCTAATATGCATTGTTTAAGTTTGAACTTGAAAGGCCAGATTCGGTGTATGTACATGTTTGGGGTAGGTCCCATATATATATATATATATATACATTTTGGTTATTCGTTCAGTCTTTAAGGTTTGATTCCGACTAATTCAAACTCAACTCGCATTATACATTTGATTGTGGTAAAAGAGTCTTTCAACAGGACAATTATATTCACAATATCTCGAATTAAAGATTTTGTTTAAGTGATACAAAACTGTTTACAATTCATCTTTCATGAGATTGATATATGGTGTATGTCATGTCAATGAATCTGCCTAGGAATCTCTGTTACTATTGGCTGGACAGTTTTTTTGTTTTTTTTTTCTGCTTGCTTCAACCTTCAACTATGGAAAGTTCTAATTCACTAATTTGTTGTTTATTCTTATTTCACAGGGACTGATGCATATCTCCATTTGTCTTGTCTGGGTGATTCTCAAGAACCTTTGCCCTAAAAGTAACTAGGCTGGTTCTAGGACTTCAGTCATGCTCCAAGTCACCATAAGTAACTCATGGAAATAATGTGAAGGAAATAATGTGAAAAAAAAAGATAATGACAAAAACAGAAAAAAAAATGCTGTCAATTTTTTAAAATTTATTTAGTTGGCAGGTTTCTTGTAAATATGTCATACAGTACTTGAGGATTATGGATGACACTTCCCGTGGCATTCATCCTTTTGGCATATGTCCAGTTCCTTTATTTTATTCCCAATTCGTAAATGCTCTTTCCTACTTTTCTAAAGGGTAAATCTTAGGCCTTTCTATCAGATTATAGTATACATATATTATAACTTTAACACCATAATTGAAGAAGAAAATGTGAGCAAAAGAAAATAAGTGGCCAAAAACCCTCAGTTAATATATATATAATGTTGGACAAGTTTGATATTTTTTGTTTTAAAATTATATATTTTACACAACAAAAAAAAAAAAAAAAACTCATTTTGTTCTTTTTAAAAGGTTAGTGGGTTGGTAAAGAGTCAACTCATAACTTACAATGTCGTGGGTTCGAATCCCGGTATCGATGTGAAGTGTAAACGCCTAGAGGCATGTTCTGACCTTGATAAGCTCATGGGCTCAACTCACCTAAACTTTAAGTAAAAAAAAATGAATCTTGAAATAATAAAACATTATAAAAGGCCAAACAATATTTTTAAAAGTCGTTGTATATTGCTATATCTTATTTTATTGAATTTTATACAACTATCAATAATTCAATAACAATATATTACAGAAATGATTTCTTAATGAATTTACCTCACTATTTTATTATATATTCATGCTTTAAGTCAGGAACTTTAATATTGATTTGAGATTTTAAATTGCTATCTTAAAGTAGATAATTTACTGTAATCTTATATTGGAAAGGGACGAAAAGAGGATCTGGCCATTAAAAAAAAGGAATGAAAAGAGAACATGTATTGATCATGCTCAGGAAGGAATAATGCATAAATTGATTGCAGAGTAGCCTTTTCATGAAATGACCCTCCTAGAATGTGCAAAAATCTCATAGGAAAGGGCTTGAATAATCTTGATTTGAAATTTTGAATTGCTAACTTACATGAAATGGATACTTTACTGCAAATTTGTATTGGTAAGGAATGAAACGAGGATACCCTAAACTTAAAATACAGCCATACTCTAAATAATACTTTACTGCAAATCATACTCTCTCCTTTATGCACAAGATTGTATGAAGGATGAACATGCTTAGTACTCCAGCATGACGAGCAGAATTTGTCACGGAAAAAGATCAATCTATATGCCTTTTAAAAAAAATCACAAGTATTATTTATGATTAATGACAAAATCTGTGACCAACTAATTAATCAACATTTCATTATGACAACGGTAACTAGCATCAGCGGTCTAGTATAATATATTTTAAATATACCATATTTCATATCAGAAACCATTGCACCTAGGGACAAAAACAAGTGCTGTTCTTTCTACGGTCTTCTAATTATAACAATCTCAGAGGAGGGCAAAATCCCTAGTAAGATTGAAAATATGCTTCTCATCGTGCTTTGTAATAACAACTGCATGGTGTTGCCATGGCGCCAATCCTTAATGTCAACAAGGTGGGATTCAGAAAGCCCTCCTTTCCTTCTTACGCTTCTGTGAATTACGACCTTTAATCTTCCACTTGTTATTTCCACCTGGTCGATTTTTTTCTTCAATCTCTCGAACCTTTCGCTTCCTATTGAAAGATTGATAAACAAGTGAGTAAGCATTGGAAAATGTAGGAGCAACTCTGTCAATTTAAATATATATCTTAAATTGTTAAGCTGCTAACTATCTGAAGTTCTGAACTTTAATAATAGAAAGGCCGCTCTTTTTTATTGGAAAACAGAAAATAACAAGGTATACTTGTATACTATGGATATATAGCACAACCTGTGGGCCTGACCTTCCTCCATCACTAAGGGTATGTTTGGCATCAGGCCCAAAAAAAAGGTATGTTTAGAAATTAGGAGGGGAAGGTTAAGTTCCCATATCCCTTCAAAAAATTTCACATGAAGTGAGGTTAAGTTACCATATCCCTTCGGTTAGCAAAATCTCTTTCAAAAAATTTCGATATGGGGTATTTAAAATTTATGAAGTGGGAGGAGATTGAAGGATTAAAAACTAATCCTTCATCTTCTCACCCAATTCAAACTTCCCAAACAAGGGGAAGATTTCTCAATCCTCTCTCCCTCCCTCCTCTTGTCGTCTTGGAAGGGAAGAGGTTGGGGAAGAAGGGAAAAGAGGAGAAGAGAATGGGAGGTTAACCTTCCAAATCTCCTACCCTTGTTTGGGTGTTGATACCTCCTCCAAAATACCTCACTTTGGCCATTTGGGATATCTTGTATTTATGAACGGGAAGGATGGTGGAGGATTAATTAAACCTCCATTATTTTCCCTTCCATTTCTCAATTTCCCAAACAAGGGGAAGAGATCTCATCCCTCTCCACCTTCCTTCCCTTCTCCTTAACCTTTTCAGTTGTGAAACAAAAAAAAATATATATTGAGGGAAAATAAGTGCAAAAGCATGAATAAGTAGTCCTCTTAAACCAACCATAGGATTTGTAGGTGATACAGCAACAACACTCACTGAGCTGCTGATATATATACATGTGCATGCTCACCACAATATGCATACAAAACAAAAATATCAAGTCTCACTAAAAACCATACCAAGAAGGCAGACATCTTTTGAAAAGCTTACCTGAAAGCTGAAATGTTATTATCAGAAAGCAGCTCATCTGCAAGCGTAGCTTTCCTCTCCTTCTTTGTCAGTCTTGCTGCAAAGAATTCCTCTGAAGACGCTACAACTGTTCCCACCTGATCATACACAAATGATTTCAACATTTCAGTTGTAAAAGAGCATGTTGATGAAAAAAGTTACATACACTATTCTTCAAAGTCATTATATATTTAGGGTGCAACACTGAACTTGCCTGGAAATACTTGGGTAACGTTTTCAAGTTTGAATCACCCTTCTTGTAGTGCCTCTTTGGATCAAGGGCACCCCTGAGCTGTAACATAAGAATATAGAAAGTATCAAAGTGTAAGGACTCCACTCCTTTTAAAAAGGCATAAGAGTTGAAATATTATACAACATAAGGTAATGAGGTGCAAATTGATAGATATAAGCAAATCTTGGTTTTATGAAATGCATCGGTGGATATAACATAGGTTATTATGGGTAGTTCTTTAAGTTGAAAAGAGTAACAGAACAAAGACCCTCTTAGACCTTGAAACTATGAAAGTACAATAGAAGTGCTGAGGTCATAGTCATGTTAAGATATCATACGAGTACAATAAAGATACCAAAAGAAAGAGGAACAGAAAGAGATTACTAAATTATTATTGCACATGCATCTAAACAATTTAAGCAAGACACAAGCCAGGCTGTGAGGAAAATCTTCAGAAGACTTCTAAGTCAAAAACAAACATTGCAGGTCAGAGGTAATAATACTTCCGGTATTAATTATTAAATACTTTTACGGTCCTATTTTTGATATTAAGCGGCACAAAATACCTCAAGGTGGGAAAAATGAAAATTTCATGGCATATCTATGGTAATTGAAACACCTACTGTAGCAGCAAATTCAAGTTCATATATCGATATTTATACTGCCATATCTTTGGAATAGAGTTGCATACGAGGGAAATCCAAAGTAGGCTATCTAAGAGAACACAATATTGATATATTTCAAGTCACTGAGAAAAATAAGGAAATTATACAAAAAAGTGACAGACAGTACCTTCAATAACTTGAGATCTTTCTGCAACTCGGGGGTAATGGTTTGAGCAGGCATGTCAAACCTGACAAAGATTAACGAACAATAATTTTGTTAATAAAGCACAAGTAACAATGAAATATCGAAAAGACCGGAAAAAAAGGTAACCATTATGTATTGTTCAAATGCAGACATACCAATCTTTCCCGGCTGTATCTTTAACTTGTTTTCTGAGCAACTTGTTCAACTTTTTGGGGTCGCTTGGCGGAACAAAAAGCCCATCTACAAGCTCCGAATTGGGTTTCCAGATGGCATTACTAGTTGCGTCGGATTGAGATTTGTTATGAGAAGCATTGAGATTTGGAATAGGCAACTTAGGCCGCCAGGAGAGGCCAACGACAGGCTTATCCTCTGGCATTTGTAGGAAGAAAGAAGAGCCTAAAACCCCAAAGTAAGTCTTAAATTTTGCTATTGTTCTGTTAAATTTAACAAGACAATAGCAAATTTAACAGAATCAGAAAATTTAACAACACAATAGCAAAATTTAACAGAACCAGCAGGACTACCATACATTACAGAGAGATCTTAAAACACAAAATGAAAACTAACAGGACCATCAAAAACTACAAATAGAAAAGAAAGAAAATATTTTCTCAGCAACAAAAACTACAAATAACAGATAAAACTTGAAAAACATAAGAATAATGAGTCTATGTAGCTTTTCGTTGAGAAATCCAAGCACAAACCCTCCTCTGACTTCACAGTATCATCATCGTTCTTGTCTGGATTTCAGAAATTTAGGGTTTTGACGAAGACGCAGAGAGGCACGGTTTTGAGGAAGACGAAGATGAAGACAGGCACGAATCAGACGAACACAAGACGCAGAGACAGGCACGATTCAGACGATTTTCATTTTCGATGAAGCGATTTGGTTGAGAAGAAGAAGGATGAAGCGATTTTGGATCCAGAGAGATGAAGATGAACGAACACGACGACACCCAGAGAGGAAGAAGACGTGATTTCAATTTTGGTTGAATAATTTGGTTTAAAAACACAACACGTGAGAGGCATGTGCTAAAGGTCCGTTAAAATTGACAGAAAATGTTAAGAGGGTACCAAAGTGTTAAAGGTCCAAACCTCAGGGTACTAAAGTGTTAAGTTTCATAACACAGGGTACCAAAGTGAAATAGGGTCAAACCACAGGGTACCAAAGTGTAATTTACCCTAATAATTAATGTCTTATTTCAAATAGCAGCAAACAATCCAGTCTCACTAGCTAGCTACTTAATTTTGCTATATATGTCACAGACTCACAGTCACATTCCATCACTTACAGTATACAAATGTATACATGCACCTTTTTTCGTTTCAGAGATACTGATGATCATCAATTATTGCCTTATATACTAATGACTAATGAGTGCTCTTTCTTAGAACAAAAGCCAAAACAAAGTTACAACTAAACAAGAAAGCAACAGCCTACTCAATTTCTTAGCAAATGAAGCAGCCAGGTAAGCTGGAAGGAGTGGTGACTTAAGGCAAGAATCAAGTAAAAAAGTAATAACTGTACAAGTGCTACAATTTCAATCCGTCAAAATAAGATTTATTAAACTTAAAGGCCATTGACATTTCCTGATCTTGATGTGATATAGCTTAAAGCCTTGAAGGCCATTGAATAATTGGAAAGGGCCACTTGAAGGCCCTTAATGTGAGATCACAAAAGAAAACTAAACCATCATGAAACACTTTAAAAAAACATATAGGGAAGGGCCATCTAAGACACTAAATTGAAAACCACAGAACAGAACTTAAGCACCATGAAACTAAATTGAAACCCACGGTATGTCATTTTGTTAGTAAAACTACTTCCAAGTCACTTTTCTACTAACAAAATTACAAAAGTAAGATGCATAATGATAAATCAGATATTAGATATAAATTAATAGGAAGATAGAAAAGTATTTAAATTGTGAAGTCCTTTTATCTAATATATTAATCTTTTAAGATTAAATGTTCTAAAAACACATTTAAAATTAGCATAGTTGATCACTATAACTAAATAGAATCGTGAAAAAATGTTTAAGATCAAACACTATTGTATCACATAGAGGTAGAGAAAAGTTAGGAGAGAAAGAGAGTAAAGGGGAAAATGATTAAGAATGGGTAAAACATATATTATCCTTCACTTTTTTAAGATGAAAAAAAAACTGTGAAAACATGTTTTTTCTCTTATCATTTATTTTCAAGGTTATCAAGATCGAGATCTTACTCAAGATTGGAAGAGGCATAAGATAGATCGAATCGCAAAATCGGATCGAGGATCGTAAGATCCTACATTCCTACGAATTACCTTAAAAAAGATACTATATAAATCATATAAATAATTACTAATATCTATCTATGTATATATATATATATAAATGCTCATAAGTCATAAATTCATCTTATAACATGTCCCAAGAAACTTATCCAACATCATCAATTTATAGTCTCAACATGTAATTAGCTAATTATCAAAATGTCTAACAACATATCATATAATAATTCTTAACATAATTTCATTCCAAGCACTTGAACCACATGTTCCCAAACACTCAAAGCACAAAACAGTGAAACATGCAGAATCACAAACCAAGTCATCAAATTCCATTCTACTTCCACAAATCAAGTTATGAAGGACAAATGTCACACAAATATCAAACAAAAGAACAATAACTCTCCAAAGTATGACAGATGATAACAATGACAATTGACAATATCTATAAGCTCTAAAGATAACAATTACCCCATTATCCCAGTAAAGAAATCAAACTGTCCCCACTCCCCCAAATGGACAAATAGGTTTAAAGAGAATATAAATGAAGGTGGAAAGGCAATTGAGTTCAAACAATTAATCCAAATATGAAATGCAGAGTTTGTGCAAAACGGCAACAGTGTACACATCAAACGGCGCTGCAAGCATCATCAAGACTAACCACTAACCAGTAACCAAGCAAAACTGAGAACAGCGAAGAACAAAATTCAAATAAGAAGTGAAGAATGGCACATACCCAAGCCGAAAACGACACAATTTTTGACGAGTCGACGACCTGAAGCTGCGACTTGAAGAACTGAAGCCGACGACGGGAAGACGACGGCGACGACGACGGGCGAGGCAAGGACGAAGGAGGCAGAGTCGCAGAGTAGCAGAGACGCAGAGGAACAACGAGAAAGGCAGGGACTTAGTCACTTAGGGTTTCAATTTTTTGGGGTTTAAATTAAAAGTTAAAACGGAGCATTTTGGTCCTGAAAAAAAATAAAAAAAAGTCCCAAAACGTAAGAGGAGATAATTGCTGTTACTTTACAGGGTAGTCTAAGATGTAAAGTCTTTACACGTCAATCACTATATACATATATATATATAGAGATATATATATAGAGAGGTTATAGTATATTTTTGGTCTCATATCTTTGTAAAATGTTGTATATTTGGTGATGTGTTGTACTTTTAGTCCTATATTTTTGGGTCAGATTACAAAATTGATCTCATATGTTTAAGTAAAGTGTAAAATTTATCTCATATTTTGGATCAGATCAGACTGACAGTAAAACTTTTTGTAAAGATATGAGACCAATTTTGCAACATGACTAAAAGATATGGGATCAAAAGTGATACAAGACCAAATCTACATCCTTTTGCAAAGATATGGAACTAAAAGTATAACAAAATAATTACGGGACCAAATTGACATATAAGCAAAAGTTATGAAACCAAAATTGCACTTTAATCTCATATATATATATATATATATACTAGGGGCTTTGCGTGCCCTAATGGGCACGCAAATATGTATGTAAAATAAATAAGGGATTAAATTGTTAACTTAGTAAAGAAAGAGAGACCAAATAGTAAATTTTCTCTTATTTTTAATTTCATGGACTATAGTTTTAAACATGGACGACCAGAAAGTGGTGGAGCCATATAATATAAGATAATATATATATATCTTATATTATATGGCTCCACGCCTTTCTGGTCGTCCATATTTTAAAACTATAGTACAAAATCAATAATAAGAAGAAAATTATTATTTGATCCATTCATTTTTACTGAGTTAACGATTTAGTCTCTCATTTTTTTTTGGTGAACTCTCATTTATTTTACATATATATTTGCGTGCCCGTTAGGGCACGTAAAGCCCCTAGTATATATATATGTGTGTGTGTATCCGTTTAGCAAAAGTGCTTTCAATGATAACCATACTTTTAGGGGAACCTAAAGAATGGTCAATTTGACCAGTTTTTACTAAGTTTATGCAATTAAAAAGAGAGAAGAATGTCTGAATTCAACTAGTCTCAAACAGTTGGTTCAGTCCATTTTCTGATGTCATTTGTTTAATGACAATGAAACTGGATCTCCAACTTGATCTTAGCCTAATTAGTAATTATTATGTATGACCAAACAAAATAAAATGCCTCATTATGATAAGCAGATTAGGTAGTGAGATGTTTATAAATAAATGGGGTCAAAGGGTCATTTTAAGTATGTGTTAATATTCACTAGCCTCTAACCCGTGCGTTGCACGGGTAAACTTGCATACATTCGCTCCTTCAGTTATAGCAAGCATCAATTTTATCTTAATTATAAAATCATATCTTGCAATACGTAGCAAACATCCAATTACAAAATATCCTACAATATTTGCTCAACATACTCACCTATAACCTATCATATATGAACATAACAAAAACTTCCTTGATACATTACAGTTTCCTGTAAAGCAACCTCAACTACAAAAATAGTGACCATCTTGTAGGTATGATAAAATTATACTGACAGGTGTCTATATGTATCTAAACATAGAAATTTACTTGACATTTTGAAAAATTTCTCTGTATACAACATTTTCGGTAATCCTTGATGATTCCTCACTTGAAGAGTGACAAATAAGAATCTTGATGTCTGACCTGGATCGCACTCTTGACAATGCAACATATAATTAACCATGAGTAAAAACAGGGCGTGGGAGGTATAGTCCCACATTAGACAATGACTAACCTTGGCTCTTGAGAATGTTAGTGTACTAACTGCATCGTGTAAAAAGATCCACGAATTAAACCTAAACAATACCTGGATCACCAACAATATGACGTTGTTTTATTAATATGTCATCTGAAAGATCAGACCATGTTGACTCCCAAACATGTGCAGGGCGGCTAATGCTACCGTTTATTATTAACATAGCAAAAAATCGACGCACATAGGCTGCAGAAGACCAAACACTGGCTTCTTTTATGGCTTTAATGTATTCTTTATCATCATCTAATAGAGCCATGAAAAAGCATGCATCCTTGAAAGTCAGGTAAGTAACACCATATACTTTCCGTAACTCAACAAATGATCTAGCACCCCTGTTATTGTTCAGTAAGACACAGAGATAATACAAATGATCTAGGCTTTGACCCGTGCGTTGCACGGGTAAACTTGCCAACATTAAATCTTACAATTCACACCTACAGGATGCCATCCAGGAAAAAAAAAATAAAATAAAACTCGTATAGATTTTGTATATTGCTCTCCCATATCAAAGTTAAAATGCAATTATAAAAAAATTTCATCACATGAATGCAATTTGCGGCAAGTGAAAGACCATCTTTATTTTGTACGTAGCCTAAGATTGAACAAACAGATGAGTCTGAATGCATAATTAAAGCTAGTTATTTGACATTCTGAAAAACTTCTCTATAAACAACATTTTCGGTGATACTTGAGGGTTCGTCTTTTGAAGAGTGGGCAATAAGAAACTTGAGGCCTGACCTAGATCGAACTCTTGAGAGTGCAATGTATAACTGACGATGTGTAAAAACAGGTCGTGGAAGGTATAGACCTACAATAGACAAAGACTGTCATTGGCTCTTGTTTATTGTCATAGCAAAAGATATTGTAATAGGATATTGACGTCGTTGAAACTGTATCGGTAACCTATTGTTTGTAGGTGTGATCAACATTATTCCCATCAAAATTTTCTTGTCTGCAAACTTCCCTGACAAAGGAATAGTTTCAGTTACATGCTCATTTAACCTTAAGACTATCATTCGAGTTCCGTTGGACAACCCCAAAGATTTGTCGATGTTCTTGAGTAGCATGACCGGTGCATCACACGGGTAACCTTCCGAAATCTATCCTACAGTTTACACCTATAGATAAAACATATTGCTTATTCTATACACATTTCACATGAATTTGTCAACTAATAGATTTATTATGACCACAAAGCACAAACCGTGTTGTAAAAACAACTAAAAAGATTATAAAACTTTTTTTCTAATCTCCACTTAAGTCTTGACCCTAGCATACATATTTGATTTAATTAATTAAGGAAAACATTTTAGTATTAAATTTTGGTTTGATATCAGTCTTAAATTTATTTATCTTTATTTTTATTTGAGGAAAATATATTACAATTAAATATTCAATTTGGTCATAAAGCACTTTTTAATATTATTCATGCAAATTCATTTCAATAGATTCATTTCATAATGAAAATTAAAATGTTTCACTTTAAATTTATCATTCAAATTAATATTATACTCACAATGTTCAATAGTAATTTTTTTCTTTTTAATAAAAACATAATTATGGCTCATAACCTATTAACCTTAATTAAGATAGTTTTTCATCTCTTATATATGTAAGTTTAGGTACAATGAAAAATCATAATTTTTTTTATGTTGTAAACAAAATTTTATAATGTTTTGTATATATTTAATGGCAAAAATACTTTTAGTACCCTCGAAGTATGAGACCAGCTTTAGTTGTACCTCTAAAATTTTTTTGGGATCAATTGTACCCTCAAAGCATGGGATTAGTTTCAATTGTACCACAAAAGTTTTTTTTTTTTTGAGTCAATTATACCCCAAGCTTTTCTTTTTAGTGTCAATTGTACTCCAATTTTTTTTTTTGTGTCCTTTTTGAACCTCCATTTTGAGGGTACAATTGACCCAAAGAAACATTGAGAGTACAACTGAATTGTCCCAAAGTTTTGGAGGTGTAATTGACCCAAAAAAAATAGGGGTATAACTGAAACTGACCTCATACTTTAATGGTATCAAAACTACTTTTATCTATATATATATATAGGGAATGTTTCCTCTCCTTTTAGAGTCTCCATTTCTCTCCATATTAGAGAATAGACAAAGAGACTTGATCTAAGATGCATTACATGAAATTTTTTTATGGAAATATTTTGATTCTTGTTATTGTTAGAGATTGTGCCCTAGGGCCAATCATTTTATAGATATGTTGTGAACATATCAATTAATTTATGGAGATAAATTAATGGTTATCATATTATTAGCATGTTTACTATGATAACAGTCTGTGATTAATTATGAGAT
>QANZ01038689.1:19625-67885 GCA_003254925.1 Chamaecrista fasciculata
TTTTATTAATAAAAATGTTTTATTAATTTAAAGTCATGAATTTGAATTCAAAAGATTTGATAGAGATATCAAAAGATTTGAATTCAAAAGATTTGGTGAGATCTCAAAAACAGGATCTTTGGAGAATCATGACTTCCTAAGAGTTAGGAAGGTTTTTGATTTATAAAATTCCAAGGATAAATAGGAGCAACATGGCGCCATGCTTAGTGAAGATTTGGGGAGATTTGATCTCCCAAATTGATTATCTAAGATTATGATTTGAATTTAAATTAAATATTATGGTAATATTTTAATTTGAAATTCAATTCATGAAAGCCATATTATTATAATTTGGAATTATAATAATGCTCTAAAAATAATTATATACATGTGTATATAAGGTGCTAGGCGCCTATTTTGAGACAACACAAGTGAAACCCTAATTGAATGAGCATTCATCTTCCTCCTTGTTGAGAGAGAGAGAAACTCGCCTTCCTCCTTGTAGAGAGAGAAGATTCGACTTTGCAAGAGTTAGAGAGAGAAAGTCGATTTAGGGTTTTGAGTGAAGAAGAACAAATAGAGTTTTGTTGCTGTCTTCCACTCTGTATTGCGCCACCTAGCCTGGAGTTCAGAGAAGGAGTTCCTGAATTCAGAAACTATAGATTGAATCCCGAGTCTCTTTGGAGAAAGAGGCGTGGAGGCTAGCACCTCGTGTTCGGGAAACTGTTCGTGTGGATCACCGGTAGAGGAAGGACGTGCAAACGGACTTCTAGACTCACAAGTATCACCAATCCGATTGAAAGCTTGAGGTATAACACTTTTCATATCTGGTTTTAAATTCAACTATCGGATCTCAGGGTGGGATTTTCCTGGGGAGCGCAAGTTTTTTGTTATATATTGTTGCTTCCGCTGCGTGTTTTCCCCGGGGATTTCCCAACAGTTATGTTTGTCACTAAATGCGCAGGGGTATTCAATAGGTAGGACCAACCCGCCAATCCACCAAAACCTAACAGATTGATTTATTTGAGTTAAAAAATTTGAGCTTGTTGTGGTTTGAGTTGGACTATGGATTCCAAAATTATGAGACCACTCAGCCCATCCCAACTCACTGGCTCATAATAATAATAAAAAAATTATTTAGTTAAAATTATATTTTGATCCATCAAATTATATTACTTTCACAATTTGATCACTCAAAATATTTTATTCTCAATATAGTCCCTCAGAAACAAATTGTGAAGGATCAAATTGAGGGAAAAAGTTAGTAGGGAGTTAATTGAAAAGAAAAATCTATGTAACAAAACATAGTATGAGTCAACTCATCCCTATTTAGTTTGGGTTAACTCAATTATTTTCTTCAATTCAACTTGACAAAACCGTCGAATAAAATAATGTACCCGGATCAACTCGTCTTGAACCCAACCCATGAACATCCCTACTGATGTATTCAATGCATTAAAAATTTTTAGCCTAAAAAACTGATGTCGTCTAAATTGTGTTACATACAATCCTACATAACTTAATCATTAGATTGAATGATATTGCACTTAGATTCTTTATACCTAATAGCCACAGAAAAGGAAAAGAATTGAAGTTAATTTTTTTTATATGATTTAATGTGTGTTACCTACATATTGATTTTTTTATTAGTGAAAGATGAGAAACATTGGCCAATTCGCATTATACCATTGGCCATGATAATCCTAATCATAAATTACTCTTACACAATTAATGGCCACCATTGAAATCTCACACAAGACAAGATATCATACTTACAAATTTACAATAGGCCATTAAAATCTCACACCACTTTTTCAAATGGTCTCTTTCAGATTTTTATATAATTTATTATTGGTGGTAAAAGTATTCAATCGTCATGAAAGAAATAAAAACAAAAACTTAAGTTGTTATATTTCCTTTTATTTTGGCTTTGAATAAGATGAAATAAATAAACTAATAAAAATTTGTTTGCTTTCAAGAGACAAAAGTTTTTATATATGTTTTTTTTCTTTTGTATTTCAAGAAACAATCTAAATAATGAAATAAATAATATTTTGCTTATGAGATGAATTGAAAGTATATTAAAATTTTGATGTTTGAATACTTGTGAAAATCAAAATTGCCTTAAATGAAGGTTAAAATCAATGAAGATCATTTAGATTTTAATAAAATTGTCTAAAATGAAAAGCTAAAAACGATGAAGATCATTTAATTTAGACCTTAACTAACTTAACTAAATGAGAGCTAAAACTTAGCATCTTTAAATATGATTTTTAACTGTACATAATCTCTCTAAAAATATCATTCGGTAATTAATATATTGATATTATAATTATTATAAATTAAAATCAATAATTAAGGAATTTATTTTAAGGTAAATTGCAGAAAGGTTACCCGTGATATGGCCAAATCTCACATTGTTACTATGTGATTTTTCGGGTTTTACTTTTGTACCTGAGCTTATCGCCGTTAAGCAATTAGGATATCTATGGTTTTGTTAAAATAAAGTAAATCAAGATATTTATATTGAAGCCTGAATGACATGTTTGCTATAAGGTTCCTCAATCAATAATATTTGACATATGACGAAAATGTTATGCACTACCAATTATAATAGAAAGAGAATATTAAATACAACTTTTTATATGATTAATCATTGAAGAGAGAAAATATAATTTCAACTTGTGATTTGATGAACCCTATGGAAAACATATAAAGAATTTTATATGTATTTTTCTATACAAAACATCATATGGAAAGATATTACTATTTTGGTAACGGTGGTTTAGGGGGAAAAAAGATAAACTATAAAATAATCCAATTATTATATACTCTCATAGAAAAATATTATTGCTTTATTAACAGGAAAAATGGTGGCTTAGAGACTTGTACAAAAACTCATATAAGATTTAACTCATTAATATTTCATTCTAAAATAATGGTGATTTTCAAAAATAATGATTTAACTCATTAATATTTCATCATTATAATCAGTTATATGGGGTCATTTTAAATAATTCAAAATTATTTTGGGAGAAATTTTATGATATTTCTTTTAGATTAATATGATTTTTAATCATTTATAAATGATGTTCAATAAATATTTAATATATAACATTTAACATTGAATTTATTTAGTAAAAAATATACAATCAATTCTCAAAATCGTAATAAAATATTTTAAAAGGATATGTTTAGTTAAACTATTATAAATCTATAAACATTACACAAATTCAACGTTTTTCACCGAAGAAAAAAAAAAGGCAAAACTATTTTTGGTACTCCCAACGTATGAGATCATTTTAAGTTATACTTGAACTATTTTTTTTTTCAGTTATACCCCCAACGTTTCAAATTTGAGTCAACTATAGTCCAACCCCTAACTAATTACAAAATAGTTCAGAATATTTGTGATAAGTCTGATTTTAGGCAGACTTTTAGGGGTATTTTGTTTATATTTGAATATTATATCTAAAGATTTACCCCCAAAATCTCAAAGATTCTAGATTTTCTCCCAAACGTCAAATCAAATTGAAAATATGATATATTTTTAGATTAATGCTTTATTTTGTAATTATCATGTTTTTAAATTAGGATTTGGTACTTATTCAATCTTTAGTTTGCTTTGCAGGTAACGAAAGATCCTCAAAATCCCTTAAAATCAACAACTAAAAGATACATTCTGATTTGCGTACGCCTTGCCCAAGATTTGTGCAGATTCTGAAGAGAATATACTTTTATGTTGCATACGTCTTGCCCAAGAGTCGTGCAGATTCTGAAGTTTCAAACTAAAAGATATTCTTATGTTGCATACGTCTTGCCCAAGACTTAAGCAGATTCTGCAATCTAAAAAGAGACGTACAATAGAAGATATCTTGTGGGATTATTAAAAGATTTTGTAAGGGATTTGTGGGATAATCAGTTAGAATTAGCTCTATAAATAGGTATCCTAGGGTTTTCACAGAGACATCTTGGACTTCACGTTCAATTCCACGTGACAACCATAAACAGTCAATCTAATAGACCTCTGCTATTAATCCTATATATTAGATTAGATTAGATTTCGGTCTTTTATCTTTCAAAATATTCAAATTGTCAAACTAGTCTTAAAATATTAGCAAAATGTTTCATTTTGATATTAAATTATTGAATTTGATTATATTTTTCTCGTTTCTTATTTTAAATACTGATATTGGTATGATTGATTTATCAATAATATTTCATACTTTTTTAGTTAGCATACAATTTATTTTTCATATTCAGCCGCCTGCTTTTTTCCCCTTTGAAAACCCAGAAGAAGTGGTTGGGTAAACCATCAGTTCAGATTATTTTAAGCAGTTGAGGAAAACGAAAGACTGCCAAATCAAATTAGAGGGAAAAAATACATCAATGAACAATCATAGAAGGGCCCACCACCACTAGGCTAGCCAAATGGGGATAGATACTTGTTGAATTGGCTTCTTTTTCTGATTCCATTTTTTTTTTTGAATTAAAGCTGTAGGATATACAACGATTTTTAATGGTGTATATGTTGGATTTAGAGTAGATCCCTGTAGTAAAATCATATTTAACCCAAACTCTATTTTCCTCCAAAAGATATGGTTCAAAATTGTAGACAAAGGTATGGTTCAATTTTTAAAATCTTAGAATTGGTTCAATCTTAGGATTCAACCAAAAGATATGGTTCAATTTTTAAAATCTTAGAATTTATAAGTGAAAACTGGTTCATACTCGTAGGGGAGTCAATTATAACAACCTAACCCAAGTTATAGAAAGAGGCAATTGCCTGCCTAGAGGCCAAGCAAGGGGATAGGACAATCATCTAATATATATATACACACATTAAAGGATTATCGGCACCCCTAAAATATAGATAATTTCATATGTACTCCTAAATCTTTTTTCCTAATCATATCTTCAAAATTTCACAATTGATTCAATGTTAGACCAAGGCCCAACATCAAAATTGTTAGCTACAACTGCTGAAGTCAACATTTTTTTTGTATCAATCCAAAATGTGAAAGTTTTGAAGTACAATTGACACAAATACAAAAGTTTTAAGGTACAATTGACATCAAAACAAAAAGAAGAAAAACATCACTCATCACTCAGCAATTGCCATTAAGGATTTTGAAAGCATTGGGCCTTGGTTCGACATTGAGTCAAATGTAAAAGTTTTAGAATACAATTAACATTAAAAAATAATTAAGGATACAACTAAAACTATCCCTACAGTTTAGGAGCATCGATCATGCTTTTGCCTATATATATGTGAGAGAGAGAGAAGGGATTTACAAAAGTTAAATAAACCTCTTTATTAGAAATTGACATGTATATAAGTGTCCTAAATACACTTTTATAGTGAGGCTAGTGCGTACTCACTTCTAAAAGTACTTGTATTTTCTCTTGATGATTCACTTACTCCATTTTATATATTGGCTTTGGCTGAATCCTGAGCTGAGATAGCTAGCTTCCTATAGCTGAAGTTGGCTTGCGAGTCTTCACCAATGGAACCAAGGACTGCACAACATCTGCCATAAGTGGCCTATAATCTGCCTCTGGTTGCACACACATTGCAGCAATTGCAGCCACCTGGATCACCTCTTTCATTGAGTACTGACCTTCCAATGCAGGATCCATAATCTTCACAACTTTCTCTCTATCACTCAAAAGGGGCAAAGCCTGAATACAAGTAGTGCAAACAAGTTTGTGCGGAGGCAAAATGCAAGATCTGATGTAAAAATTGGGATTATAGAAACCTTACGACAAGCATCAAAAAAATTTCATAGTGAACGCACCCAAGAAACAAGAATGCCTTCCCCGGGAGGTCTCTTCGTGTCAACGGGCACTCGGCCGGTTAACAGCTCCAAAAGTACAACTCCATAACTGTAAACATCTGATTTTGTGGTTAAATGTCCAGTTAATGCATATCTGCAAGATTAGCCATCCGATAGCAGAAACAAATTCAGTTCTTGTCATATATGCAAAAGCTTGAAACAATCAGATATCTTTAAATTTAAGACAACACTAATAGCATAAAGTCAAATGTAAATTTATGGTCCATACTCGGGAGCAACATATCCCTGAGTGCCCAAAACTCGAGTGGAAACATGTCCGCCGGCCTTATCAGATCCAAGCTTGGCTAGTCCAAAATCAGAAACTTTTGCATGAAACTTTTTGTCCAATAGAATGTTGCTGCTCTTGAAATCTCTGTGAATCACTGGAGGACTGACGTGTTCATGAAGATATTCCAAACCCCTGGCAGCTTCAAGGGCTATTCTTAATCGGGTCTCCCAATCCAATTTTATGGGTATAACACTTGAATCTACAAGGATGAAAACAATTTAAACCTCAACAACAAAAGACAAATTCTACTCAACAAAATCAACTTCAACATAGAAAATAACAAGAAAAATAATATTTAAAAAGAATAGCCACCACCATGGCTGTGGATGATTTGCCTGCATATGCAGCATATCTTATATTAATGCAAATGAGATAAGGCAAGATAAGATAGCTTAGCTATGACTAGTGATTCTGGAATACAGAATATTAGAAAAAGCCTTCAAAACAGATTAACGAGGCTTTGATCACATGCTCTAAAAATACAGAATGAGAATTGCCTGAAGTCTGTAGGAACGGATCTTCTGGAGTACTATCGGTGCAGTGATTTTTTAATTTTTCTTCCTGGAAAGACTACATTTTCTATACACAAAAATTACTTTTTCTACAAGTAAAACGTATGTTATCAAGGCAATGCAGCTTGAAGTACTTTAGGGGATCCGTTTTTTAATCTAAATAACTAAAAATCTTTTCATAATACAAGCCCCATCAAACATTTCTACCAACATCAACATTTTCATGAATAACTAACTACTTACTGCTGACAGGATAAAGATGTTCCTGCAGACCACCATTCGCCATGAATTCATACACAAGTAACTTATGATTATTATCAGAGCAGTACCCAATCAACGTCAGCAAATATGGAGAATGCAACCGACTTAGCAATGCCACCTACAAGGAGATATAGTCAACCGATTCTCAAAACGCATGACCCATACAAGCCATTGATTGCTATTAAATTCATGGCAAGACAATTCAAAATTCTCAAATTTTCACTGTTTTAAATTTCTTAAGCCAATTTCACTGGTTTACAAAGAAAATAAATTAATCATTGAGTAAACTAACATTTTGATCCCTAAATTAAATGGCCACTATCAGTGCAGTCCCTAATTTATTGAAATACTTTATTTTACCACTGAAAATTCATGATTTGTTGCAAGTTATTCTATTAATGAATGGCTTATCATTGTACAACTGAGTCCCTATAGGGACTAAGTTACAATGAGTGATAAATTTTCAGGAACTAAATTAATCATTTAAAAAATATAAGGGCTAAAATAGCAGTGCTTATATAATGCAAGGACTAAATTGATAGTCTAATCAGTAATAATTTTTGGGCAGTAATGCATCCTTTTTCGCATAATTCCTGACAAAAATAACAAACCTCTACTTTAAATTCTTCTTCTCCCTGCTTTCCTGCCTCATCCATGAATTTTACTGCAACTTTTCTGCCATCATTAAGCACCCCACGATAGACAAGTCCAAATCCACCATGGCCAATTACATTTGATTTGCTGAAGCTGCTAGTGGCAGAATGCATTTGCTTGAATGTGAACACCTGAAGTCCTTTCTCAGTAACAACTTGCATATTTGCAAAGTCACTTTTCTCATTAGGATCAACATCTTCAAATGATGCGAAACCAAGCAAAATATATCAGTAAATGGACCATCAAATTCATCCAAGGTAGAAAATCTTGAATAAGTATTAAAATTAATAGTACTAGGCAAGCAAAACGTACTTAACTTCTAGAACCAGAGAAACCTAATGGTTAAAATTAAATAGATTAGATATGAAAAATTAGCATTTGAAAGCTCAACAACATTAAGCAGAAAAGCAAAATGGAAAACAGCGGTTCTCTTCCGTTTTCATGTTCAATTTGACTAGACATTGAATGTTACTTAAAACAAACTGCAATATGCCTATATGGCATCCAAGGAAACGTCAGCATATATGCCGGAAAGTATTCAGTGCTTTAATAGATCGATGGAGGAGTCTATGGCATCTACATTTGGGACGAACACTACTTTTCTGATACGCAGAGAGTTTCATGGTGAACATTTCGTTGGCAACACCAAGATCGGTGATGACTTTCATCCTGCACTTAGGATCATTTGTACTTTAATTTGTTTTCCTAGTTCAACAATGTTTGTACATTGTTCTTCTTCTGTACTATCAGATTGGAGTTTTCTGACTATTTGTAAGTACCTTCTGGCTTTTCTATAATGAAATTTGGTATGATGCTTTTCAAAAAAAAAAAAACATCATATATTTAACAAAAAGTTTAGCTTTCTTTCATGGCCTAATTATGACTTCAAAGCCTGAAAAAGAAAGGGTCAAAATGCATAAAACTCCCCTAAACTTTAATTACTATGCAAAAAATCTCGTAAACTTTAAAAAGTGACCAAAGTCTCCCGAATCTTTGATTTTGGACAAAAGACCGCTTTTCTTAAAATTTTCATTAAAAAAAAATCAAATTTCTTTGTAATTTTATAATAGTTGTTATATTTTTCATTAATCATAACTTAAAATTAACTACCGTTGTAATCAATAATAGTAAAAAAAATTAGAAAAATTTTTATTTTTTAATGAAAATTTGAATAAATGAAGTTATTTGCATAAAATCAAAAGTTAGAAGTTAGAGAGAATTTTGTCACTTAATAAATTTCAGAGGTTTTTCTTAATAGTGACCAAAGGAAAATTTCATACATTTTAGCCAAAAGAAAAAGCATACACAAGATAAACAAAAATTAAATAATTTACAACTCAGGGTTGAAATGCATGAAGATCTAAAAGGAAAAACAAAACATTTTCCACGAACAAAGAAAAATAAATCACACAGATTTTAGTAGTCCTTCACCTTTTCTTTTCTAATTTTTTCCCCCATTAAGAGATATAATAAGCAATAATGGTGCTAAATTTGTACTACAGATCTTCAATTTCTCTTTCCTAAAGAGGGCTTAGTAGAGTTTGAACTTCAACTCTCAATTTCTCAGATTTTCTCGGCATCCAAACAGACCCATAAAATAAACAGCGAAAAGAATTTTATTTATAAATCACAAATGTCACTAACCTTTGTGATTCTTCTTGCGCTTGGAGACCTTGCGCAGAATATAGCAATAGTAAGAGAGAGCAACGAGCAGAGAGACCAAAGCTAGAGAAGCAAGCACAATAATGATTATTAGTGCAGTCTGAGCCTTCCTTCTGTACCGATCATCTGTCTCCATGTTAATTTCTAAGGTTTTCAAGTTTCAACAGAAGAAATTAGAAAGGTAGGGTATATAATAAGCGAGAAAGAAATTACAAATTTACAAAACCTCGAAGAAACTCCTAAAATGCTTAAAGAATGAATGAGAGTGAAGATGTGAAAGAGAAGAGAGAGAGAGAGAGAAGCAGAATTTGGCGTTTCGAAATGGTTGTAAGTTGTAACAGTCCTTTTCAGTCCAAAAGTTGTTGTGATTTTCCATGCAGGTCTTTGAATCAGAATATTTATAATTCTAGTCCTAACTGGTGAGGATGATGATGGATCAGTCCAAAAATAAATAATAAATAATAAATATAAATATATTATTAAATTATTTAGTATGTATAAAATATTAAACAATTTCACAGAGTATAAATATTAAAAATAATTTTTATATAGAAAAATAAATATTTATTATTATAGATAAAGTATGGATTAAGTATTCCTTTTTTTATCCATCCAAAAAATTGAACCCTAACCCAAATAATAAAATTTCAAAATATTCATTAAATGTGAGTATTTTAACCACTTTTACTCATTTCTAAACTCTATAAATAATTGAATTTTTATATTTAGATTTACACTAAAAAAATTAAAATGAATTTTTCTTTATATAAAATATATCTTTACTAATTTGTTTATTTAAAAACAAAAAAAAGTAACTCATAAATATAAATTCTCCGTTAAATTACTCTAATATTGATACTTCATTATTTTTGGGTGTTCGCGTCTCAAGTCCAAAATGCCTTTGGACTTGGTCAAACCATTCTCCTTTTGAGCAACCTTTGATTCGGTCAAGCTCATCTCTCTCCCACAATAAACGAACCCTGACTCATATAAGCCTACATTCGGATTATCGCCACGTCCCAGGATTATAAAACATGAGTGGAAATTTGTAAATTGATTAAAGTCCCTAAAAAAAGTGCCAGAATTAAATCATGAGTGACTTTCCACTCATATGAGGGACTTTAATTCTTAATAAATTAATTAGATTATATACCAAGTAAATACATCAAGTCATTGTAAATTTGTGATACTTACAACTTCAAAAGTAAATATCATGAGTGGAAAGGTCTGAATTTCTACAGTCTTATGTTCATTGAAACACTTTAAAAAAATCATTAACCAAAATAACCAAATCATTTAGTTAAGCACCTGCAAGGAGGACTTAAGTGTACAACTAGATTAAGTCTTTTGGCATCTTTAGAATTTGCACAAACAAGAAGCCCCAAATATAATTGAAAGAACAAAAAGTAAAAGCCGAGGGGCATGAATGCAAATTCAAAGCAAAACAGTGAGGCCGGCACTTCCGTGACTCGTTATTGGACAGAGGGCAACAGAGAGAACAGTGTGTGGCTAATGCCTAATGGCATGCACTATCTTACTATGCTGCCTTCAAAACTTAAAATAATGAATAAAAAAAAAAAAAAAATTGTTATGTGGACTCCTTCAAAGCTTTATTTTTTTTTTTCCATTGTTGGATATTTAAAGTTGTTAAACCCATCGATATTAATATATAAAAATAACCAGATACCGAAGGTGAGGACGATTAAGGTCATAACTAAAAGGAAAACAAATATAAATTTTTTATATTTTCATCATTAAATTTCTTTAATCAAAAGTCATATTTACATTCACTCTAAGTCTCTTTTAAACAAGGTCGAAATCTTGTTTTGGTCTCTAATATTTACTTGAAATTTTGTTTTGGTCTCTAATATTTTTTTTTCATTTTGGTCCTTAATATTTTTCTAAAAGTTTTTTTTGTCCTTAATAAGTTTCATAATTGGTCTCTGTAACTACTGAATATATATGATCATATCTTTCTTATTTCAAGTCTAAATGAGAAGAAATCGAAGCTACAATGAGTTATTCTTAACGTGTTCCTTTTTCTTCTGAGTTAGAGTAATTAGCAAACGATATTAAATCGGGCATAAAATCAAGCACGAAAGTGAGTATATTGTTTTGTGCAGTTTGTCATATATCTCTCACTTTAAGTTTTAATGCAACGAAATCGAAGCTACGAGTTATTCTTGACAAGATCTTTCTCTATCGAGTTGAGGTTGTTGGCAAACAAGATCAAATAATACTTTGAAAGTGGGTTTGGCCAAAACATCAATACTAACTTTTAGAGTACTATTTGACCTCATTTGTCAATTGACTCAACTGTATAGAGAAAAAAAACTCGTCAAGAGTAACACGTAGCACTGATTTCGTTATATTTAAACTTGAAATGAGAGAGATATAACCAACTTTATGAAATGAGAAGCCCACTTTCAAGTTTGATTTCATGCTTGATTTGATCTCGTTTGTTGACAACAAAACTAGACAAAGAAAGAACTCATCAAATGTAACTCGTAGATCTAATTTCATTACATTCGGACTTGAAACGAGAAAGATATTACCATATTCAATAGTTAGGGGCAAAAAAAAACTTCTAAGAAACATTAAGGACCAAAATAGAATAAAAAAGTATTAAGAACCAAAACAGAATTTAAGATAAATATTACGGACCAAAATGAGGTTTTGGCCTTTCTATAATTAGTTTGCATATATTCTTTTCTTATCAAGATAAGTCATATATCTTATTTTTAATAGAGAATCTTATAACATACTATTAAAATTTAATTATATAAACAAGCAATTAATTAAAGTCATGAGTTCTTCAATCTCTGCAAGTAAATTTACAAGTTCAAGTTTTATTGGAGATATTTTTGTTGAGAAAGCTCTACCTCATTATGAAACTTTTCTTCTCAAATAAAAAATTAGTCTTTACTTGAATTATAATACAGAGTGTGTGCTATACCTTATATAAATTTAATCACTAATTAAATTGGAAGAATGAAGATGTCTAGTTGGAAACAACTATAGAGAAGAGAGAAGAATAAGATCCAAAGGGAAAAGAAAGATAGTTGTAGAGGGGTGACAATATGGAGAAAACAATTCCTCCTTATGTTCCGTTCGGCAATAACTTTTGTTCTGTTTTGGTTGTTGCTGCAGCCTGCACTAGTTCACCAGTACTATAATAGTATAATCAATAATGTATATATGGGTATTTTAAAAATAACAAGAAGAGAATAAGAAATTATTTATTTTATTATCTTTGTTGCTCTTGTTCTTATCTTTCTCTCTGTATTTCATATTTATAATTAATAATTTAAAAATATAATCATCTTTTGTTCTAACGTATTGATATGAAAGACATAACATGGATATAAACACATTACACATCAACCTTTTTAATTTATATGACATGTCACGAGATATATTTATATATGAGTCATTTTATCATGTGTCTTAAGGGTACATGATAAGAAGCATAAAATATACTTTGAGAAGTGTAAAAGTAACATAATAAATACATTTACAATAAATGACTCTCACTATTTTTTGTATAAGACGATATTATATCCTTCTGAAATATATTTTAAATTTATAATATTAATAAAGTATTATTAAATAATTATATTTTAAAATTATATTTTATTTATATAAAAACAATAAATTAAAAAATATAAAGAATATTTATATTCATAAACCCTAAATTCTAAATTCTAAACCTTAAACCCTAAACATGTGCCTTGAGGGTTTTCCTAAGAGGGTAATATAGTCTTTAAAAAAAGTTCTGATCATTTAGTGCAAATAATTTGGGTTTTTCTATTTTTGCAACTTTCAAGGCATATTAAACCTTAAATTCTAAACTTTAAAGCCTAAAATCCTAAACTCTAAACTTTAAATCTTAAAATCCAAACTCTAAACCCTAAACCCTAAAATCCTAAACTCTAAACCCTAAATTCTAAACCCTAAACATGTGCCTTGAGGGTTTTCCTAAGAGGATGGTAATATAGTCTTTAAAAAAAATGGTTTTGGTCATTTAATGCAAATGATTTGGGTTTTTTTATTTTTGCAACTTTCAAGGCATATTAAATGCCCCTAAACATGTGCTCTCAGGGCACATTTTAGATATTCTTTTTATATATAAAAACAATTATGAAAATTTTGATGAAAACTTTAAAAATTACAATACATATATATCATTATTTTTTTAATATTTGTCATGTTAAAGTCACAAAATAATATTTTTATATTGTGAAGCTTACAATATATATTATTTTGAGTGTCGTATAAGTGTTAGATACAAATAATGTTTCATACACTAACATGCTCTCAAAATAAAGTGCCTATAGATCATATCAATCAAGGTCAATGAATAAAATGATGAATTTGTAATTAGACCAACTATGTTGCACAAGTGTGAACATTTGTCAAAAAAAAAAAAAAACTTTTTCAAAGTAACAAATAATTGAAGAACCAATATTTTATAAAATAAGACAAAAGGAGAAAATAATAAAACTGTACTTTTTAGTTAACCTTTGTATGTAATTAAAGAAGCAACTTATGCAATTGTTGTGTGTCGCCTACCTTCAACTCATGTGAGATGGCCTCATGGCCCCATGATGACTCATAGGTTAAATTAATGGTTTGAAAAATTGATCAATTAAATTATAATTTAATTGAATTATAATTTAGAGGTGTCTATTGATTGGGTTCGGGCGGATTCGATCGGGTTGGCGGGTGAGGGATATTAGTAGCGGGTAACAATTTCTAAACTCGAACCCGCCCGTCAACTCACCTAACCCGATGACTTCAGGTTGAGTCGGGTTATAAAAATAATTTTTAAAAAATAATAAATTAAATTAAATTATTAAAAAAAATATTATTCATGAAAAAATTAATAATTAATTATAATATTCTTACTGCGAAGAATAATTAAGTTAACTAAAATATTTTTATAATATAATATACATAATTAAATATTATATATACTTAATTATACATAATAGTATAAGATATTAATTATATAAATATTATATGTCATACTTTCATATTTAATTATGTACTATTTTAAGAATTATATAAAAATAATTAAGAAAAATATACATAGTTTTTTATTTTAATAGAAAAGTCTTTAATTTTTAAATGAATTTAACATAAAATATAAAAAAAAATATGTGTATGATTTAGTCGGGTCAACTCGCATAACTCGAACAGATCAACTTTTATGTGATTTTTCAATCCGAATGAACTCATTAAAGTAACCCGACCCAAAAGTGTCGGGTTCGGTCGGGTTGTTCGGGTTAGACCTGAATTTGCACACCCCTATTATAATCAGATTATTAGATTTAAGATTATTGATTAAATGGTGTTTAGATGAGATTTTAAAAAAGGAGATTTTTAGAGTGTGGAATTATTTAAATATGTATGTAATGATTAGATTTGATAGATAGAATGATGTGTAAATTAATATATTGTATAGGGATAAAATTAGAATAGGATATTACTTTTTGATTTTTGTGAATAAATAGTTGTTCTGGATAAAAAAATTTAAAAAAGTAGATTTTTGTTTGGTAAGATTTTTTGCATTAGGATTTGTAATAATCAGGTTTTTTTAGAAGCTCCAATTTGGAGCTTTTTCTAGATTATTTTGAGAGACTATTTCACTTGATAACTATATATACTATAATTACAATTATCGTATATTGCCCAAATAATTTTTTATGGTGACACTTACTTTTTGATTTTTCATTTTGTATTGACTGAACGAATCAGCCGCTTAAAAAAATACGAGTTGGTTGGTTCATATGATATTAAAATCGTGAAAGATTTGGTCCCTGAGTTAATATAACAGTCTTTGTTCATTTACTTCTCTCTCTATATTACGACTATAATTATTTAATTTCCTCAAAATAAATTTTAGACAAAAAAATTGACTTTTTAGCCATATAATCTTTACCGAGTTAACACATCAGTCCCTAATAGAGAAAACATGAAAACATACTGAGTTGTTCCAAAATAGCGATGAATCGTTATTTTAAATCAAATTTTTAAATATTTTGGTTGAATTTTTTTTTTGAATTTATATAGTTAATTTTTTAAATAAGAGGGATAGATATTATTTTTAATAATATTAATTAATATTTAAATAATAAAAAATTATTATTATTATTCATTAATATTAAAAATAATTAAAAGTAAAAAGTTCTTTATAATAATTTAGAAAAAAATGTTAAAAAGAATTGATAAAAAGTGATGTAATGGAGAGAGATTGTAGGTGTAATAAATGAGGGGTGACATAAAATGGCTAAAATGCCCTTTGGATATATATTTGAATATATATTGAAGTATAAGTAATTATAAGTATGTTAATAGGGGTATAATAGTAATTGAGTATTTTAAAATATGAGATTTTTTGTAGATTATAATCAGATTTATAATCTAATATGAACCAAACAGAATTATTTCAAATTGGGCTAAGATGAGATTATAATTTGAGAAATTATTTTCCCAAACTAACCCTTAGTAGATTGGAAAAAACTAGGGTAAATTACAAAAATAGTTCTTGTAGTTTGACCTATTTATATGATGATACTCTATAGTTAAAAAGTTACAAATTGTGCATATGGTTTGTATCGTTAATACAATGAGACCCTACCTTTAAAAATTAACTGAAGATGATCAATGAAAATCTCATTTCAATCTTTAATTAAAGATTAAAATAGAACATAATACAAATATTAGAGACCAAAATAAAAATTTTACCCACTGTCTTCAGTTAATTTTTAACAACAAGACCTAGTATATTTACGGTGCAAACTACAGACTTTAATTTACAACTTTTTGAACCACAAAGTATCATCTTAAAAATAGACCAATCCACATAAAAATCATAAATTAGCTCATACAAACACTATTTTTTTTTATAGAAAAGTTTCATGAAAAGGATTGAAATTATGAATGATTTTATGATCAATCAATGGATTGCTTCATTGAAAAATAAAAAAAAAATACAATTCATCAAGAGGCATACAATTCAAATGCACAATGGCTAAATGGAACTACTCAAACCGGGAGGGCTTTTTTGGATAATTAAGGTGAAATCTTACAATTCTAGGTTTTGGGCTTTTGGCTTTATTATTTTAACTTTGACAAGCTAGGTCTAAGTCTAATTTGCAAAATGCAAGTGCAGGATTGGTGTTGGTGGACTATGTTGAATATTTTGTTTTTTTAAAAATGAAAACAGGTCAATTAATGAATTTAAGTTTATTTCACAAAACTCCTGACCACCCTAGTAGACGCGTACCGTTCCTTTATTGATCTTTGCGATCTCTCGGCTCCAAAAGTGTTGTTGGGTTGTCGTTGTATCAGTGGCGATGGCTCTTTTTCCTTTTCAATTATGGTTGTTGTTGTTCTCTCCTCTATTAGGGAGGTTTTCTCCTTTGATGAGAGAATTTTTCTTTTTTTCATTAGGAGAATTTTCTCTTTTATTGGTATACATTTCATATCTACATCTGGAGCTTCATTTGAAAAGTTTCTAAGTTCTTGTTTTTTTAAAGATGTTGTAGATACGTCTTTTTGTTGTATTTAAGTGTATTTAAGTGTATTGGCTAAGATTTCTTTTTTATTTCTCTATACTTATGACCTTGTGTCATTTCATGATGAATGAAACTTATTTATGACAAAAATAAAAGATTATTTCACAAATAGAGGGCGTGTGCGCTTTTCCTTTTGACTTTTGACTTTTCTTTTGTTTCTTCTCCATTATTATCTTACCTAATACATGTAAGGATTATAGTTATTTGACAATATCTCTCTGTTAAAAATTATTTAACATATAATGAATATTGAGTATTAAATAAGAAACAAATTAAATAATAATACACAACTATCTCCCATTCCCACCCTGTGGGAAAAGTTCTTCGCATCTGGGTCCCCATCGAGGTAGTTCCCACAAAAATTTTCAAGGATAAGAACAATTTGCCATCCTGAATTAGACGAAAAATAGATGTAGATTTTTAAAGTTGGCACTCAAGGTTGTTGATATGTTGAGCATTCTAATCACTATTGTGGCTTCTGAATAAGCTATGAGTATTGATTCTCAAGTTTTGAATAAGTATCGTAGTTCTGTTTCACAAAAGGTGTAAGATTTAATTTGTACTCGAAATTGGATATCGTTTTGTTCCTACTAAAGATAATATACATGGTATTTGTATTTATTACTTTTATGTTTGAGTTTGTAACATTGATTTATGTAACCAATTAATATTTTTTTTTCTTATTTTATATTATAAAGATGAACTTCTTGATGGTGAACCAATAACCACACTGGCTCAAGGAATTAGAAACTTGGAATTAAGTGCAAGTAGAACATGATGAACATGATGAATGAAGATGATAATTTAAACCTAGAACAAGGAAATGCCCGACGACGTCGACGTTGAGCAATCGCCATGAAGGCGTCATCCTTGGGAGGTAGGCGACAACTCGCGAGGTCATCTACGAAGTCAGAACTGCAAGTATCTGTCAAAGATACGCTGTGATTAGGGATTGGCGATTTGCTGATCTATAATGGGAAAACCAATATCTTCCCACACCAATCAACATTAAACGTAAAAGATTATGATTCTCATATGATATCGCGGGAAGATATCTCTCCCCAAATCAGGGTGCTTGACTGATTCTCTCAAGATCACAAAGAAATATCTCTCCTACAATCAAGGAAATATATCTCCTAAAATCAATGAACCATCTCTCCCACAATCAAGGAACCTTCTCTCTTATATAAGGCATAGGGAAAAGGTCATTAGGTACATAACAACACTATCCCAATCTAGATTGATGACTCAGAATATCATTTACTAACTTAAGCTTTGGACGTGAATCGCAGGGGCCTCCCCCTGTGGTTCATTATTTTGCAAGAGACCTACGGTTTTCCTCCCGGTAAACCACGTAAAACCCCCGGGGCCAAAACCTGATTTATCAAAAGAAGTTGAAGAATTGAAGTGATGAATGAAGAACGTTACTTAGAGTATTTACCATTGACTTCTCACTCACGATCATCCTTACCATTTAGTACCAAAATCATAAATATTCTAATATGACGACTTGCATGGAAAATCACAACAACTTTTGGACTGAAATGCAAAAGGGCTACCAACAAATGTTTGGTGTAGTAATAAGCCAACTGCACCCCAAATTTAAAAACATAGGTTGGAACCCTAGAGTCGACATTATTGTTGGAAGGGCTTTAATTTTTCATTCTCTATCCGAATGATTAGTCTTCGCCTAGACCGTTATACGAATAGGTAGAAGAAACTCATAATTACACCATTCCCTCGTCCTCTCTCTCTTCTCTTTCATATCTTCACTATCATTTATTCTTTAAGCATTTTAGGACTTTCTTCGAGGTTTGTAAATTTGTAATTTCTTTCTTGCTTATATACCCTCCCTTTCTAATTTCTTCTATTGTAACTTTGTTAGTCAAAATAGCAGAGGAAATAGCCCAAGAGAGGGGGGGGGGGGGGGGGGNGGGATGAATTGGCTCTTTAAAATTTTTGGATAGTTCCTTAAAAAAGATTTTTTTATTATGAAAAATATGACACTTCCTTTATGTTGAAACTACAGGAGGTGAAGTCCCTTAAAGAGAAGCTTATGAATCGGGATCCTTTCTTTAAATCAAACTTTTTAGGAAAACAATTTAAGACACAAACTTAAAGTAAAACAGATGTGCAGGATATGTGCAGAAAAATAAAATTTTCGGGGTCTTAAAATAGTATTTTAGCCAAGATTTTTCGTTAAATTTTGGACGAAAATATATCTCAGGACCCTTTTTGTTAACGGAGCAAACCACAAGGCCCTTCTTTGACACTTTTTAAACCACAAGGACCCTTTTTGAAAATGGGCCAAACCACATGGACCTTCTGTGTAATTTACCTTATTTATAATTCAAGTTTGTGGTTACCTAACTTAATTTACATATATGGAATTTAGAATATTTCGTTGTGTTCAAGTTTTCACTCTGCTCATATGGTGATTCAAGTCTAAATTCTTTTATCGAAATTTGGATGGATATTTAGGGTACTGATTTGAGTCCACCCATAAAAAGATATTGGGTATCTATTAGATATCACATAAGATACGAGTAGTGAAAAGTTAAAAAATTTAAGATATTAAATAAATATGAATATTATTTCAATTATTTGATATCTCTATCTCAAATAAGCGTGTAGTTAAAGTATCAAGATACGATCTCTTATTTACATGCTGATATTCAAAACATTAAGAAAGTTTTTCTTTTGGTCAGAGACAGGAATGGACAAAACACCTAAAGCGGGTGTTAGTCCTTATTCCCATATAACCTACTTAAATACTCACACACACACACACACTCACTTGTTGGGGGTCTGCACGAAAAATGTAGGATAGAAAATAGTTCAAGTCGCGTCACAAGGACACTGTTCTTAAGAGTTTATTTCGCAACCCTCAGTAAATTGGAAGCGGTACTCCCCAAGATTAAACAAACTCTTCTAGTTGTTTCAACAAGGCCACAGAACAGCAGAAGATAGGAATTCAGTAAGTTGGTACAAATTGGTCTCTCACATGCGTCTTTTACGTTCTTGATCAATAATAGCCATTATAAAGATAAAAACCATCAGAGCTAATAAAGCCAATTTAATCAAATATTAAATTGCTTTATTACTCATAAACCACATTTTAAAACTCATCAGTCACCATTATTTTCTGATCAATAACCTTCAAGAAATAAATCACAATAAATTGATAGTTTTAAAATAGGAAATAAAGACCAGAAAATAATAATGATAAAAGATATTTTGGCTCTTCCTTGATCTCACAAATATGAGACTTTATTTGACACAATCAAATATTATAATTTATAATATTCCCAACAACCCGCCACATGTGTCAAATAAATCTTCATTTCATTCACTGAATTTGTACACGGACATAATCATTGTATCTAGTGTTGTTAACAACTTGAACTAGACCTAGACCAATAATTCTTGATACACAGAATTGTCAGTGAAGCTTGATTCTATGAACTACAATTCTTGGTGTGTAACAGAGGTACTAAGGGTCAGATTATACCCCCACATTTCTGCTATTAACGCTTTTTTTGCACGTTATTTCGGCCATGCGCACAACCGGTTCATAACGAATGCTCTAGAGATTTTTGCCACAATCTCATAGGAGTGGCCCCACTCCACATTCGTAGAGGTGATTTCATAAAGTGTACCTGCACTGAATACTGTTGGGAAATCCTGGAGCAAAACACGCAGCGGAAGCCAGAGTATAAACAAAATTTTAATGCGCTGCCCAAGATTTCCCACCCGAGATCCGCTAGTTGAATTTAAAACCCGTTAGATAAGTGGTATACCTCAAAGTTTTCAATCGGCTTGGTTGTACTTAGGCGAGTTCGAGAAGTCCACTATCAGCGTCCTTCCTCCACCGGTGATCCACACGAACAGTTTGTCGGGCACCAAGGTGCTAGCCTTCTGTTCCTTTCACCAAAAGAACCAGGGACCGAATCTACAGAGTTTTTGATTCAAGAACTCCTTCTTGAACCAAATGGATGGTGGCGCAAAAGTGGAGAAGACAATAACAAAACCCCTTTTGTTTTTCTTCTCTCAAAACCCTAATTCCTACAACTCGAATTTTGCTCTAACTCTTTAGGAAAATTCGAATTCTCTCTCTAGGAAGCAAGGAGGCAATTTTCTCTCTCTCTCTCTACAAGGAGGAAGACAAAATTGCACTTCTAAAAATTAGGTCATGGGCTAGGCGACTTTAGACTCATATAATTACCAAAAATAGGGAATTTTATAATTCTAAAATCATGACATTACAATAATATCATATTTTAGGACTTGAATATCTAATTAAAATATTACCATAATATTTCAATTCAAATTCAAATTGCAATCTTGGAGAATCAAATTGGAAGATCAAATCTTCCAAGATCCTCAATCCATGCGCCATATGCCTTCTATTATCCTTAGGGATTTAATAAATCAAAAACATTGCTAACTCTTAGGAAGTCTTAACCAACTTATTATCTTCCAATGTTTTGAATTAAAATATTACCTTAATATCTTTAATTCAAATTTGAATCTTGAATTTAAATTCTTTATTGAATTAAAATATTACCCTAATATCTTTAATTCAAATCTTGAATCAAATTCAAATTCAAACTCATGATTTAAATTAATAAAACAATTTTTATTAATAAAATCACTAAAAGAGGCGCCACCCTCTTATCCAATATTAGTGAATTTTATAAATCAATAATCTCCTAACTTTTAGGAACCTTATTTGATTTATTATTCCCTTATATTATAATTGTAAATGGATTAATCCCTATTAACCATTTAACAATTATTATATATTTAAACTTGTCCTACAAATTTAAATATATCACAACTGTAGATTACTTAAGACAAGACTTAATGTCCCAGACATTTTGCTATGTCTTAAATTGTGTCACCGGAGTGACCCACGAATTAACCCTAATTCTTGTCCCTTTTAGCGGTGTCCTGATCCTGATCGTGTGTGACCCAGCAGGCCTCACGTGAAGTTGGCAGCAAGCCATCTCTATGACTTACAAGTCGTGAGCGGACTCTAGCAAGCCATCACGACTACCCAAAACATGTGAGTTATAGTTTTTACCAAAACCGACTTAACCTTAGTACCACATTGTCATAGACCCTATTGTCACACGATATCTTGGTTCTGGATAAGGCACAGGAAAGTCATCCTTAATCCAACCATAACTTTCTCGATCTTCTTGAGTAAGTCCCATTACCCAGCGTGGCCACGCATTTCCTTGGACAGACTCATCGAGGGCGCCAGTTAGATATCTCTCATTTAATGAGGGACAAAATCCCATTTTGGCCAATCCACATTCCTCAGCACGGCAATCAACCAAACCCGTACCTAGCCCTTATGGCTACACTGCTACAGGTAACGTTAGACTAGGCCAAAGTCTGACAACTGCAACGCCGGAATAGTGATGACCTCAGGTCTAAGGCGTCGTGACAGGCGTACAGGAGAGGCAAGCTGATGACTAAACCCATGCAGGACTCTCCGGGTCAGTCCAGCAACTCGTAACCCCTTACGTAATTGCACCATGACTCTCGTTCCAGCATCTAGTGCATGCATCTCTATACACCGAGGTCATGCTGGTCTTAGTTCATTTCCGCTCCCACGAAAACAATCGACCAGGGACAGATTTAGATTAATCATCACATAATTAATCAAGGACTGTTATCATAGTAAACATGCTAATAATATGATAACCATTAATTTATCTCCATAAATTAATTAATATGTTCACAACATATTTATAAAATGATTGGCCCTAAGGCACAATCTCCAACAGAATACAGCGTCTCGTAGGACTATGAAACCATTAAGAGTATTACTCATCCTCACTAAAAATGTAGCCTAGCACTTTCTCACATCATAAGAATAGGAAATAACAAGTTTTAGTACTAGCAGAACTAACACACGACTTGTTCTTACCCATTGAACCTTCTTCATGGGATCACCAATAAAAAATGTTGGGTTACCATCGCTGTTAATTTCAAATTGGCTTTAGTCCTATTCCCCTCGATGTTTTAATTTGTTTTCTCCCAAAAGGCTTCGTTAACGGATTCGCGAAATTCACACTTGATTTTACATAATCAATTGAGATTTACACTATCTCTTAGCAGCTGCTTCGCAATATTATTTCTCAATTGAATATATTATGTTTCATGGTACCTCTCAAGTATCTCAATACTCTTACCAAGGCCGCTCAACAATCATAGTTTGGACAATGAGTATTTTTGCTCAATCTACACATAGCATAAGTTATTTAGGCCTGGTATAATTCTCTATAATCTGTGCATAAACAAATTCTCAATAATCTGTGTATAAATAGATTCTCAATAATCTATGTATATCTAGATTGAGCCACAAGATCTCCTCCAGTAGAGATTTACCAAATTATTTAAACTTTCTCAAAATCTTCTCACCACAATGTTCTTGAGAAAGTAAGACACCATATTCATTCCTTATAATTTTAACACCCAAAATCATTTTTGCTTCACCCATATCTTTTATATAGAAATTAGAGGCAAGAAAAGCTTTTGTGTCATGTATAATACTCATACTTGTACCAAAGATCAGCATATCATCCACATACAAGCATATAATAACACAATCATCATTCACAATCTTAGTATAAACACATCTTTCCACTTCAGCAGTAGAGAAATTACCATTTCAGCAAAACTTTATCAAGATTCTCATGTCATTTCTTAGGTGCTCATTTCAAACCATACAAGGATTTAATTAATTTGCATACTTTATTCCCTTGACCAGGAACACTACACCCTTCGGGTTGTACCATGCATATAAATTTCTTCATCTAAATTACCATTTAGAAACACAGTTTTAACATCCATTTGATGTATATACAGATTATGAATTGATGCTAATGCAATCAAAATTCTCACAATAGAAATTATAATCACAAGAGAGGAAGTATCAAAATAATCAATATTTACCACAATTCATAAGGTGTCGAGCAAATCTTTTTCCCAAAGATCGTTTAACAAAAAATATTATCCACTCTATCGGATTTAACTCTATATTTTTATAATAATACACCAACAAACTTATTTACTCACAATAATAAATATATATATATTTTTGTCAAACACTCATGATCAAGGCACATACAAACTATACGCACATTTTTTAACAAAAATATATGCACATTTAAAATAATAGATAGCATACAATCCGAATACACATAAACACCAACCCTTTTTTTTAAATAAAATATATATGTACGCTATATCACCAACATTTGTCTTACTAATCAACTCGTGCATGATTAGAAAACTTAAGATATTATAAATTAATATAATGCTCCAACCAAAAATTTAATATAAAAACACTTTATCAACAACACTCAATATAAATAATCTTTGATTACAATAACCCTCTTTTCATGAAACAATTTTCTTTGTCATTATAATCTTACAAGATTTAAACGACACTTTAATCTCAGTTTTCACTAACAGAGCAACATCAATTAAATTTGCTCTCATAGTAGGTACATATAAAACATCATTTAGTTGCAAACTCTTACCCGATGTGAGATTAATGACAACTTTTCCTTTTCCTAGAACCTTGGTAGTTCTGGAATTAATAAGATAGATTTTATCATCCCCTTCTTCAAAGGAGGATACAGTTCTTTTTTAGAACAAATGTTCCTTGTAGCATGAAAATCTATCACCAATTTTTCATATCACATATGAATAGAAAATCAAATAAGAGAAAATTGCAATAATAATTTTATTATTATTGTCATCATATTCATAAACCAAATTTCCATTTGATTTAGAAGGATTGCCACACTTTTCTCTAGCTCTCATTTCACATTGCAATTCATGATGTTCTGATATGATGGAGATTAAACCAAGCTGTCCGCATGTGGGAGTAATTGAGTGTCTGTGCTGCAAACCGAAAGTAGAAGAGTAATTGAGTGCCTGTAGTTGAAGGCCGTCATGAACAGAGCAATTGAATAACTGTGGTTGAAGGCCGAAATCAGAAGTTGCGGCGCCTACAATTTCAGTTTAGATATTTTAGTTTAATGTATTTTATTAGTTTAAGGACGGTGGTGTAGTTGTTATAAATAGGTCCCTTTGTACTTTGTATTAGTAACACAAGCATATTTTCAGATGCATGAATGAGTTTATTATCTCCCACATTTTCTCGTATATTTCCCATCTCTCTTCCCAAATACCAAAATAATAACCCATAGATTGGTATCAGAGCCAGAAAGCCCTCCCAAAAATTAAGTTTAGCTCAGAGTGAAATACATACCACTTTGTGAGAACCGACCTTGTGTGAGACTCCATTTTATCTCCTCCTCTATTTTGTTGTGAGAAGCTGAGAAGAGCTTGAGTGTGTAAGTAAGGTTGTCTTGAAATTTTGAAGATCAAAATTTCTTTGTGAGTTAGTTGAGAGAAGCACCGAGAGAGAGAAAGAAAATTTTAAGAAGCTTGATTTAAGCTTCATTTTGCTGATTTTTAGTTTGAGTGATAGAAGAAAAATTGAGAGTTGGAGAAGAGAGAGGGCCATAGAGAGTTATAGATTATTGGCAGATCCTGATGGCCACTCATTTGAAAGCTCATAATTTGTGGAGCTATGTTGAAACAAATATTGAAGCAACAACTAATGAAGAAACTCAGAGAAAAGATCAATTTGCACTGGCACAGATCCATCAAGGAGTTGATTATTCTATATTTGGCAAAATTGCTAATGCGAAAACAGCCAAAGAAGCATGAGATATTTTGAAGTTGTCTTACAAAGGTGTTGATAAAGCACATAAGTCCAAGTTGCAGTCTCTAAGAAGGGAGTTTGAAAGGTTTGAGATGTCTAATTCAGAAACTGTTGAACAATATTTTTCTCGTGTTACTGATCTTGTGAATAAAATGAGAATATATGGTGAAGATATCTCTGATGGTAAAGTTGTTGAAAAAATCCTCCGTACTACACCAATCAAATATGACCATGTGGTGACTACAATTTTAGAGTCACATGATATAGAAGAAATGTCAGTTGCAGAATTGCAGGGAAGTTTGGAGAGTCACATCACCATAATTTTGGAGAAGATGGAGAAGCCAATTGAAGAAGCTTTGAAGAGCCAGATAAATTTGAAGGATGCTGAGACCAGTCAAAGAGGAGAAAATCAAACAGCTTCATATCACAATTATGGAGGCAGAGGAAGTTACAGAGGCAGAGGAAGAGGAAATTACAGAGGAAGAGGACGTGGTAACAATTTTAATTCTAGCAAAGGAGTCAATAATTTCAGATAGATGAATCAAAGTAGAGGTGGTCAAGATTTCAGATCTCAGAACCGAGGAAGAGGCAGAGGCAATAATTATCAAGACAGAAATAGCCTGAACTGTTTTCACTGTGGAAAGTTTGGACACAGAATTGCAGATTGCAGATTGAAAAATGGTCAGAATTCCAAGTCGCAGGCCAATGTTGCAGAAAATCAGAATAAATCTGATGGTGAGAATCAATCTTTATTCTTGGCAAGTGATAATTTTATTGTTGATGAAAATACATGGCTTTTAGATACTAGTTGCAGTAATCATATGTGTGGGAAAAAGGAGTTATTTTCATCTCTAGATGAATCTGTAAAATCAACAGTAAAATTTGGAAATAACTCAAGCATCCCTATTCTGGGAAAAGGTCAGATAGCAATTAAACTGAAGGATGGATCTCATAACTCCATTTCTGATGTTTTCTATGCTCCTGGCCTTCATCATAATTTGTTGAGTCTGGGTCAGCTGTCAGACAAAGGATATGATATACGGGTTCATCATGGATTCTGCACCATGTATGACACGAATGGGAGATTTATTACCAAGGTAAAAATGACACCTAATCGCTTATTTCCTCTGAAAATACAACATGAGAAATTTTCATGTTTGAGTTCTGTGATTCCTGATGAGAATTGGTTATGGCACTTGAGATTTGGTCATTTTCATTTTTCTGGATTAAATTATCTGTCAAGGAAAGAGCTTGTGTCTGGGTTGCCAGTTGTGAATATTCCAGATTGTGTATGTGAAACCTGCGTTATTGGAAAGAAGCATAGAGAGCCATTCCAGGTTGGAAAGTCATGGAGAGCAAGGAGGCCATTGGAGATTGTTCATTCAGACTTGTGTACAGTTGAGATCCCATCACTTAACGGTAACAAGTATTTTATTACCTTTATTGATGATTTTAGCAGAAAAACCTGGGTGTATTTGTTGAAACATAAGTCTGATGCATGTGAAGCATTTAAGTCTTTTAAAGTATATGTTGAAAATGAAAGTGGTTACAGAATTAAGATTCTTAGAACTGACAGAGGACAGGAGTATCTTGGTTGTGCAAACATATTTGAACAGTGTGGCATTCAGCATCAGTTGACTACCAGGTACACTCCTCAACAGAATGGAGTAGCGGAAAGAAAGAACAGAACTATCATGGATATGGTAAGGTGTATGCTGAAATTCAAGAAGCTACCTAAAGAATTCTGGGCAGAGGCAGTTGCTTGTGCTGTTTATATTTTAAACAGGTGTCCATCAAAGAGTGTTCGTGACAAAACACCTGAAGAAGCTTGGAGTGGTAGAAGACCTTCAATCCGTCATCTGAAAATTTTTGGCTGTATTGCTTATGCCCATGTACCAGATCAATTGAGGAAGAAGCTGGATGATAAAGGTGAGAAATGTATCTTTGTTGGTTATAGTTTGAACTCAAGGACATATAGATTGTATAATCCAGAAACGAAGAAGGTGATTATCAGTCGAGATGTGACGTTTGACGAAGAAGGAACGTGGGATTGGTCGTCTGAAGAAAAAGGGAAGCAGATAGCAGTTCCTGAGTTTTTTGAAGAACCAACAATAGAATCTTTTGGAGATCAAGCAGAGTCTTCAAGTCGTCCACAGAGGCAACGACGACTGCCAGCCAGACTAGATGATTACGTCATTAACAATGACAATGATCCCTCAGATGAGGAGATTATAAATTATGCTTTGTTTGCAGATTGTGAACCAGTAACCTTTGAGGAGGCATCAACAGATGATCGTTGGAGGAATGCAATGGATGATGAAATCAGATCCATTGAAAAGAATGATACTTGGGTACTAACAGATTTACCTGCAGATAAAAAACCCATCGGTGTTAAATGGGATTACAAGACGAAGTTCAAGCCATCTGGAGAGGTTGATCGCTACAAAGCTCGACTCGTTGTAAAAGGATATAAGCAGAAGTCAGGGATTGACTACTTTGAAGTATTCGCTCCTGTTGTTAGGTTGGATACAATTCGCATGATAATTTCACTTGCCGCTCAGAATCAATGGAAACTTCATCAGATGGATGTTAAATCAGCTTTCCTAAATGGTACGTTAGAAGAAGTGTATGTTAAACAACCTGCAGGTTATGTGTCAAAGGGAAAAGAAGATAAAGTTTACAGACTGAAGAAGGCGCTATATGGATTGAAGCAAGCACCAAGAGCTTGGTATAAGCATATTGACCCATATTTCATTCAGCATGGTTTTCAAAGATGTCCATATGAGCATACCTTATACATTAAATATGCTGATACTGGTGATATTCTTATTGTCTGTCTCTATGTTGATGATTTGATTTTCACTAGTAACAATCCAAGAATGATTTCAGAATTCAGGGAGGCCATGGTCAATTGTTTTGAAATGACAGATTTGGTTCTAATGTCTTATTTTCTTGGCATTGAGGTAATCCAAAAGGAAGATGGCATATTCATATCACAAAAGAAGTATGCGAGTGATATGTTGAAGAAGTTCAAGATGGAGAATGCAAAGCCTGTTCTGACTCCAACAGAAGAGAAGATGAGGATAGTAAGAGAAGGCCAAGGTGATGCTGTAGATCCTACTTACTACAAGAGTTTGATTGGAAGTTTGAGATATTTGACAGCAACGAGATCAGATATTGTCTTTGGAGTTGGGTTGCTAAGTAGATTCATGGAGGAGCCACGAACCTGTCATTTTCAAGCAGCAAAGAGAATTCTGCGATATGTCAAAGGTACTTTGAATGAAGGAATATTTTATTCTAGGTCTAACAATTCTGAGCTTGTTGGATACACAGACAGTGATTGGGCAGGTGACATTGAAACAAGGAAAAGCACATTAGGGTACGTGTTTCATATGGGATCGAATGCAATATGTTGGTCTTCAAAGAAGCAATCAGTGGTAGCACTTTCTATAGCAGAAGCAGAATACATAACGGCAGCCAGCTGTGCCACACAAGCAGTATGGCTCAGAAGAATCCTTGAAGAGTTGCATCAAAGTCAGAGTTCTCCTAGTACAATATTCTGTGACAACAAGTCTGCTATTGCACTCTGTAAGAATCCAGTTTTTCATGGAAGATCAAAACACATTGACATCCGTTTTCACAAGATACGAGAATTGGTGGCTGACAACGAAATACAGATTGATTATTGTCCTTCTGAAGAACAGATTGCTGATATTTTCACGAAGCCGTTGAAGGTTGAATTATACTACAAACTGAAGAAGATGCTTGGAATGACAAAGCTTTCAAGCTTGGTTTAAGGGAGGCAATGATGGAGATTAAACCAAGCTGTCCGCATGTGGGAGTAATTGAGTGTCTGTGCTGCAAACCGAAAGTAGAAGAGTAATTGAGTGCCTATAGTTGAAGGCCGTCATGAACAGAGCAATTGAATACCTGTGGTTGAAGGCCGAAATCAGAAGTTGCGGCGCCTACAATTTCAGTTTAGATATTTTGGTTTAATGTATTTTATTAGTTTAAGGACGGTGGTGTAGTTGTTATAAATAGGTCCCTTTGTACTTTGTATTAGTAACACAAGCATATTTTCAGATGCATGAATGAGTTTATTATCTCCCACATTTTCTCGTCTATTTCCCATCTCTCTTCCCAAATACCAAAATAATAACCCACATGGTATACCACACACATAACAATTATATTTCACAACATTGGGATTAGATTCATTGGGTTTGTAATCAAATTATCCACTATTTTTACAGTAAAATAAATCAACATACCTCTTGTGATATAAATTAATTCTATTGTCTCCTTCCCTATTTGTATCATTTTTTGATACTGCCATATTGCTCCTTCCACCGTCATCATGCTTTCCTTAACTACACTTACTTTAATTGTAAATGCCTCCAAATTTACTTTAATTGTGCGTCTCTGCCTGGACAATATTCTATGCCTTGAAATTCCACCGATTCATCTTAATTAATTGCTTCCAATTGCTTTACTTTCCATGCTCCTCTCTCCACCGCCACAAATTACCTTCAGTATCGCCGTGTTTTCCATCTCTTTCTATTCTCCAGGTTGTCTTCTCACTTGCAAATCAAGAACGCTGGCACTTCCGATTTCAACCTTTCTGGGTCCACCGTGCTCAAGGAGCGACGGCGTGAGACCAACGTCGAAGCGTGACCAGCAAACAATGACGGTGGGTATCAATTTAATGGAATACGACATAGATTAAATCGACAGCTTCAGATTGAAACGAATTGGACGCCGAGAAGCACCGATTCTAAAAAGGAAGATTATAGAATAAAATAGGTTTCAATAAACTCTTATAATTGTTGGTGATGTGCATGAAAAATGTAGGATAGAAAATAGTTCGAGTCGCGTCACAAGAACACTGTCCTTAAGAGTTTATTTCGCAACTCTCAGTAAATTGGAAGCGGTACTCCTAGGATTAAACGAACTCTTCTTGTTGTTTCAACTAGGCCACAAAATATGAGAAAATAGGAATTCAATAAGTTGGTACAAATTGGTCCCTCACATGCGTCTCTTACGTTCTTGATCAATAATAGTCATTATAAAGATAAAAACCATCAGAGTTAATAAAGCCAATTTAATCAAATATTAAATTGCTTTATTACTCATAATCCATATTTTAAAACTCATTAGCCACCATTATTTTCTGATTAATAACCTTCAAGAAATAAATCACAATAAATTGACAGTTTTAAAATAGGAAATAAAAACCAGAAAATAATAATGATAAAAGATATTCTGGCTCTTCCTTGATCTCACAAATATGAGACTTTATTTAACACAATCAAATATTATAATTTATAATATTTCTAACATCACTTCCCACCGATGTGGGGCTTGAAACCACTATAAGAGCATGCCCCAAACACGCTTGCTGATATTCAAAAAATTAAGAAAGTTCATTTCAATTATTCAAAAATTTAATTAATTATTATATTAATATGTGGTGCTTTTATTGGTATATATTATTTTATAAAAAAAAAAAATTAACAGTTGCCCGATTAGTTTCTCCTTCGGTATTTGTATGCATTATCTATCTATCTACATCTTGTCTTTTATGCTAGTGTCGCAATTTTGTTATTTTGCTCATTATTATTATTATTTCATATTTATTTCTTTCTCACGTTTAAAATGAATATATATATATATATATATAATTTCTTTATATTTTATTACAATGCAAATATTTTTTAATAATAGGTTTTACTTATATTAAATTCTTTTCATTCATTAATTAATCATGCAATTTTTCAATATGATATTCTACTTTTATTATAGTTTGTTATAACACAATTTTTATCACATATTTTATATTTATTAATAAATCTTATATACAAATCTCGATTAAAAACCTATTCATATACCAATAATGAGTGATACATTTGGCTAATGTTCGAACTCTTATCTTATAGAGACGAGAGTTTTAATCCTCTGTTCGATGTGAAGATTTTATTTTAAGAATAATATATATATTTTTTTCGTAAATTTTTAAAGAGATTGAAAAGCACTCTTCGACTCTAGCATAATATCAATATTTATCTCCACTTAAACATGCTATAAAAAAAATCTATCCATCTATACATGATTTGTACCATTTACCACCATTAATGTCCCAATCTTGTCCTCTTATTCCTTTCATATATCCATGACCCATCATGAATTGTGGCGGTGGGTCATCTTCCTTCCCTTCATCATAACCCCAAATCACAATCTTGACCCATTCAAATTTGGAATTTCTCGCTCTTTCAAAAATTGACATCTTTATGTTTGGAGAAAAATCGACAAATTAAAGCACTATATCCCGCCAAATCTATTTTGGCTCATGTGTAGTTTGTTTCTTTTAAATTCATTTATCAAAAGAATTTATTTGTGATAATTTTGAAGTTAATTACTTACAAGTTACAAGTTACAACTCACAAGTAATGGTTCAAGCTTAAGGATGACAATAAGTAGACTATTTAATAAATTGATATCCCATTTAATATTTGATATTCAATGGATACCTAAAGTATTTAAAATATATGAAAAATTAGATTTAATATTAGTTATCCTATTTTATAAACCGAATATATTGAGTATCTAATATATATCAAATATCTATTAACTAAAATAAATAAATTAAATTATGATTGATTTATATTTTAAATTTATTTTAAAATAATATAAAAATACTAAAAAACTGGTTATATAAAAAAAACATATGTAAATCTAATTAATTAAAATTAAATAATTATATATAACATTAAATTAAATATAAAATTAAATAAGTAATAGATTATTATTAGATACAAGATACTTTAACTATTCGTTCATTTCGGACGAATATAGAGAATTCGAAAGTAATATTCGTATCTGTCTAATATTCAAAAAATATTAAATTTGTACTATCCACATTCTATTTGGTATTCAATATTCAATAAATATCAGATAGTTTTTTCAAATAGTTTTTTTCAAAGAAATGGAAGCGAATCCTCTGCCGCACCGCAGACCGTACGGTGCGGCAAGGACCAATAACCAGGCACCACGTGGTGTGTCGTCATTGGTCCTCGCTACACCACATGATTTGCGGTACGATAAAGAATCCATTGCAAAAAAAAAAAATTGCAATCCCTATTCAAGCTTGATATAACCTCTTCAGATGATACAAGATATATAAGTTTTATAACTTTTTAAACCCAATTTGTTAAGTTTTAAGATTTTTTCAGAGTACAGCTTTGAAAAGTATAAAGATTTTAAAAACCATTCAAATCACACATTGAGAAAACTTAGGTTTATAAATATCTCTATTTTTTTTTCGTTAAAAGACAAGGTGTGGCGATAACATAAGTTATTATCTTTTGGCAAAATATTTTTTATACCCTTAAACTATACACTCATTTTCAATTGTACCCTAAAATTTTTTTTTGTCAATTATATCCCCAAAGTATGAGGTAAGTTTCAGTTATACCCTCAAAAGTTTTTTAAGTCAATTATACGCTCAATATTATTTTTTTTTATCAATTATACCCCTAATTTTTTAGTGTGTCAATTGTACCCTTATATTGGGAGAATATTTGGAGGTACAATTAACTCAAATATGAAATATTAGAAATATAATTAATTAAAAAAATTTTAAAATATAATTGAAACTGACCACATATTTTAAAGGTATAATTGATCCAAAATTATTTTAGAAGTACAACTAAATATGACCGCATATGTTTAGGATATAAATAGCATTTTGTCTTATCTTTTTTCTTGTTTTTTCACCTTTTACGTCAATTTCTAATTTCAAAGTTAAAACCATGATACTTGACAAGTGTTTCATTAAAATCGTTCTTTATAAAATATTCCTTTTATAAGTATGTCCAACAACGATTCTCATCTCATCTGAATTTAAGTAAAAAATAGGTTGATCGACATTTAATAATCAGTTGTAAATTGCTCTAAAATACCGATTCTAACCAAAATCACGTTATATTTAGGCAAAAGAAAAAAAAAAAAAAAANATCGACATATTAAATTCTTAAAATTATGATACGACAAAATATATATATATATATATTTAAATATTCGTCAATTTTGATGAGAAATTAAAAAATTACAATATATTATATATGTTATATGTTATATATGTCATTATTTTTTATTATTTGTCATGACAAAGTATAAAAAAATAATTTTAAATTCTAAAACTTATAAATTTGTGTTGTACTTATCTCTAATACGGTGACACTCTTTTTTTTTCGGTAATGTTATGGGTTTTCCCGCTTATCCGTGTAACGGTTTAAGCGAAGACTAATCCTATTCAGGCTACATAGACGAAACGGTCGTGCCTTCCCAACAATGTCGACTATAGGAATCGAACCTGGGACGATGTAGCTTGCCAACCACTACATCAAACACTTATTGTACGGTGACACTCTTTTAAAATCAAATGTTCATGCTCTATATATTTTTATAAACAAAAAATATTTATTTCTAAGTTCAATTTATAGTAGGGTGACACTCTTTTAAAATCAAATGTTAATGCTCTATAGATTTTTATAAACAAAAAATATTTATTTCTAATTTCAATTTATAAATATCAGATCGATCTTCAAAATAACCAAATTTACATAAATTTATATCTTTACCATTAAATAATTTACCAATAAAACAAAGATACATCTCAAAATTTCTTTACGACCATAATCAATAATAATAGTAAAAAATTATAACATAATCTCTTTTATTACATAAACAAATAGTTAGGTCAAAATCTATTTTATTACCGGTAATCTCTTTTGATAGTAAAAGGATTATAATATAAACAAAACTTGTTACAACTAGGTCAAAATCTCAAATTAGTCTCCAGTCTCAACTATATGAATTAAATGCTTTACTTATTTTCTATTAGTTCTATATATTTCTACTATTATTTAAAATGGTTAGAAATTTACTTTTAGAACATGATTTAATTTGATTTGCTAATATTTTCAACTAGATAGAAAAGAACTCTTCAAAAATATTAAAGGCAAAACACCCTTTCATGCCCCTAACGTTTGCAGTGATTTTCAGTTATGCCCCTGACGTTTCATTTTGTTCAGGCATGCCCTCAATGTGCAACCAACGTTTTAATTATGCCCTCAATTTTGACTCAATGTACATGTGGCAATTTTTTTTGCTTATGTGTCATTTTTTTGTCTGACTTGAATACGTGGCATGATGACTGGACATTTCTATTTTTTTTTCCATCGTGGCATGATGGCTGTATTTACATTTTTGAACATAAAAATTGAGTAAACTAGCAAATCAGTCCCTGGATTTACATTTTTCATCATCTTCATTCATTTTAGTCCCAAATCCTCAAAATAAAATTGTAAAGTGTCCCAAAACTCTTCCAAACATTTCAATTTAGTCCTTAAAAGTATTAAAAACCCGAAAACCTAAACTCTAAACCTTAAAACTATAAACCCTAAACCCTAAACTCTAAAATTCTAAACCCTAAAACCCTAAACCCTAAAAAATCTAATTTGAGCAATTAGGTCCCTCACCCATTCTTATCCCATTATTCTCAATTCCCCCTCTTTTCATCATCTTCATTCATTTTAGTCCCAAATCCTCAAAATAAAATTGTAAAGTGTCCCAAAACTCTTCCAAACATTCTAATTTAGTCCTTAAAAATATTAAAAACCCTAAATCCTAAACCCTTAAAACTTAAATTTTTTTTAATCTTCATCTTCATGAAAGGGTGTTTTCATTATACACTTCAGCCCAATCTTCTTCTTCACTGTCATTGCCATCATACCAACCACCCTCCTCATCAAATTCATCATCATCGTCGTATGCATCAATATCAGATTCTTCATCTACTATTTCATCCTCCTCATTGTAGCTGTTTATGTAGCTATAATATCTGTGATTTGATGAATATTTCAAGGATTTTGACTTTTCTCCCAAGATGGAAGAAGATGAGCTGCTTTTTCCCAATTCTCTATTACCCTCTTCCTTGTCTTCTTCTTCTTCTTCCTCGTCACTCTCCAAAATCTGATAATCCGTGGGGTTTGGTTCATATATCTGTACATTCAAATTAAAGCTAACCTTTTTCCTGCTTTTAACTCTGGTCTTCTCCTTGTATTCATCACTAGATGTGAAAATGATTTCTGAAATTGAAATTGGGGATTTGAAATTGGTGATGATGCTGGAGAGTTGGTGATCGGAGAGGTCGATTCCGGTGACGGAGCCGCTTTCGCAAGTGATGTCGTGGAAGTTTTGCATATGGGTTGGAGGAATTCGACCGGGAAGAGGATGAAGAGATGACAACATGTGGTGATGGAGATGGAGATGGAGATGGAGATGCTGGCTTTAAGAAAAAAAAAAATTAGGGATTTAAGTTAAATTAAGAAGATGAAGATGAAGATTAAAAACAATTTAAGTTTTAAGGGTTTAGGATTTAGGGTTTAGGGTTTTTAATATTTTTAAGGACTAAATTAGAATGTTTGGAAGAGTTTTGGGACACTTTACAATTTTATTTTGAGGATTTGGGACTAAAATGAATGAAGATGATGAAAAATGTAAATCCAGGGATTGATTTGCTAGTTTAGTTAATTTTTATGTTCAAAAATGTAAATACAGTCATCATGCCACGGTGGAAAAAAAAATAGGAATGTCCAGTCATCATGCCACGTATTCAAGTCAGACAAAAAAAATGACACATAAGCAAAAAAATTGCCACATGTGCATTGAGTCAAAATTGATGGCATAATTGAAACGTTGGTTGCACATTGAGGGCAAGCCTGAACAAAATGAAACGTTAGGGGCATAACTGAAGATCACTGCAAACGTTAGGGCATGAAAGAGTGTTTTGCCAATATTAAAACACCATTTCAAACTCATTGCATTCGAACTTGAAATGAGAGAAATATAATCAATTTTGTTAGTTTGACTGTAAAACGAGTGTCCCACGTTCAATATCGAATTTGATCTTGTTTGCTGACGACCTTAACTGGATGGAAAGAAAATAATCATCAAAAGCAATTCTTAACTCTGAATTCATTTCATTTGAATTTAAAACGCGATATATAATAATTAGTTTGAGCCTAATTTGAAAAATGAAAAAAGTACTAATTTTGTCCTCAAATTTTACACCAACTGTCAATTTTGTCCCCAATGTTTTATATTTTGGTCAATTATATCATTTGACTAAATTTTTTCAATAAATTAACGATAGACTATATCTTAATTTTTAATCTAAGTTAAGATTTGAGTTTCTTTTTCTATCAATTTTATATTACATATAATTAATAATGTAGATTTTATTGTTAATATTTGACTATAGTAAAAAGGATAAAACTAACCAAAATATGAACTATTGGAGACGAAAATGACAGTTAAAAAAATTATGAACGAAATTGACAGTTAGTATAAAGTTTGAAGACACAATTAATATTTTTACCTTTGAAAAATTATACACAAACAATTTAAAATCTATCCCATATATGGGATCAATTTGATGATATTTTGACAAAAAAAAAAAAACAATAGGACCCACGAAAGCATCCTTATCTCCTTATTAGTCAAGATACTCAATAATACAATACTTGAACTTTCCCTCTCTTCCTTTCACCTTTCTTCCTTCCCCTCTCTTCTTCCCTCTCTGCAAAATCATCCCATTTTCATGGCACCCACATGGCTGGAACTCCTCGGAATCTCCGACTGGACCAACCTCCTCGACCCCCTCGACCTCGACCTCCGCCGCCTCCTCCTCCGCTCCGGCGACTTCATTCAAGCCACTTACGACGCCTTCAACAACGACCAAAACTCCAAATACTGTGGCTCTAGTCGCTATGGAAAATCCTCCTTCTTCCAAAAAGTAATACTAGAAAATGCCTCTGATTATAAAGTCGCCTCCTTTCTCTACGCCACCGCACGCGTCGGCGTTCCTGAAGCTTTTCTTCTTCACTCTCTGTCTCGTGAGTCGTGGGATCGTGAGTCTAATTGGATTGGTTATATTGCTGTTAATTCCGATGATGTTTCCGCCGCCGTGGGCCGCCGTGAGATATATGTTGTGTGGCGTGGGACTACTAGAAACTATGAGTGGGTTAATGTGTTGGGAGCTTCCCCTGTTTCGGCGAGGTCTCTGTTGAGTGAAGAGACGGTGAGAGAAATTGGGGGAAAGGATAAGAGTAGTAGCAGCAGTGACGACGACCAAGGTAATGTGGAAATGTTGTGGTTATAGTTCATAGGATTATTTAGAGTAAACTAATAATTAGATATGTGAAAGATTATCGCGTTGATAATTTAATTTAATTTAATTATATATTAGTATTTTTATAGACTAAATAGAATATTATTTTAATCTTTCAGGAACTAAAGAGTATATCGTTTTATTTTTTTTAGGGACTACAAGTGTATTTTAATTTTTGAGAGATTGAGTTGTAAGTTCGATAATTTTTTAGAATTCAAATTATTAGTTTACTTTATTATTTATCATTGTCTAAAACCTTACATTGGTGCCATGTACAAGGTAAATTTAAATTTTAAATTGGTTATAGATATTTCATTTGTTTTAAATTGATTTCGTTATAATCTTTTAAATTAGTCTCAAATCTATTTTCAAAATACAATGGCTTTGAAAAACTTTTTAAGATTTTGAATTTGAAACGAGAGATATGACCAATTTTATTTGTTTGACTGTAAAATAAGTGATTCACTTCCGGTACTCAATCTGACCTCATTTGTTGACTGTCTCAATCAAGCAACCTTTAGTTTTTAGTTTTGTATTCATCGTATTTATTCAAGCTTGAAACGAGAGGGATAGTACAACATTTGGTATTTTTGCAACCTTTTTGAGAAATTGTGAAAACATGTAAGATCAATATCTAAAACAAATGAAACATTTTATGATCGATTTGAAATCTATTCCTTATATTTGAGACCAATTTGATATTTTGACCTTTATCTAATTGGTTAATTCTGTGTATAATTAACTTTGTTGTTCAGGTGGGAGAATGCCCAAAGTGATGAAGGGTTGGTTATCAATTTACACATCAGACGACCCAAATTCTTTGTTCACCAAATCGAGTGCGAGAACTCAAGTTTTGAAGAAAGTGAATGAGTTATTAAAAACTTACAAAGACGAGAACCCAAGTGTGATTTTAGTAGGTCATAGTCTTGGTGCAAGCCTATCAATTCTGAGTGCTTTCGATTTGGTGGAAAACGGAGTGAGAAATGTTCCTGTGGCTGCGTTTGTATTTGGGTCTCCTCAAGTTGGGAACAAGGCTTTCAACGACAGAATGAAAGGGTTCTCTAATTTGAAGGTATAGACATAAATGCTTTGTTTATATTTGAGATGTTATATTGTTCAGATTTTTTTCATTATTACATCTCTTCTCCCAAAGATGAAAAAAAAAAGGAAGGTTAAAGGTTATTTTGACTCTAAATATATACCTTAATGTTCATTTTGATATTTTATGTTTTAAAATGTTTGAATTGTTCATAAACATGGTTGTCAAACTCGAGTTTTAACTCGTAAACTCGCTGAGTTTACCCCTAATTTCGAGCAAATTCGTCACAAACTCGAAAATGACCTGAACTCGGGTAAACTCGCAGCAAAATCGTAAACTCGTGTGAACTCAGGAGTTTACATTAATCTCGGCGAGTTCACATCAAAGTGTTAAAATTTTTGTCAAAATTTAAATTTTGTCCCATATCTTTTGCTCAGTTCTCAATTTGGTCCCAGATTTTTTTTGTTGCGCTTTTGGCCTCATATCTTTAGGTCAGATCCCAATTTGGTCCCATATCTTTTTTTTTTGTTACAAATTTGGTCTCATATTTTTGGGTCAATCACATAATTAGTCCTATATCTTTAGGTCAGGTGCATAAGTGGTCCTATAGTTTTGTAAATGAATCAACTAACAAATGATCATTTTGCGTACAAATATATGGGACTAATTCTGCAACTTGACCAAAAGATATAAGACCAAATTGGGACTTTTTATAAAGATATGGGACCAAAAGTGCAACAAAAAAGATATAGGACCAAATTGGGACTGAGCAAAAAATATGGGACCAAATTTACACTTGGATAAGATAATGAGTTTATGACTATTTGAATTTTGAACAATAGTGTTATATTCTGTCATATTTGTGTTTAATTTAATTTAATTTTACACTTAAAGTAAATGATATATAGGTGTAAATTTTATCATGCATACTTAGGTAAACTAGACGAGTTTACGATTCGAGCTTACCCCCCTCTACGAGTTTACTTAAACTTTCGAGTTTGACAACTTTGGTCCTAAATATTGGCAAAATATTTCATTTTGGTCCCAAATTATTGAATATGATTATATTTCTCTCGTTTCAAGTTCGAAAGTGACGAGTTTAGAGCTACGTATTGTTCTCAAAGAGTATTTTCTCTAACTAGTTGAGGTCATCAACAAATATGGTCAAACCGGTCCTGAAAGTAAACCACTTGTTTCACTGTCAAATAAGAAAAATTGATCATATCTATCTCGTTTCAAGTTCGAATGTGATGAATTCTGAATTACGAGTTATTCTTAACAAGTTTTTTTAACTTGAAATGAGAGACGAGAGAAATATGAGCAAATTCAATATTTGGGACCAAAATGAAACATTTTGCCAATATTTAAACATTTTGAAACATAAAGGACCAAAATGAATATTAAGACATACATTTAGGACCAAAATGACCTTTTGACAAAATAAAAATCTAATCTTCAACTCTTCATTCGGTGAGAAGATATTATAGTTTTGTTAGGACACACCATACTATCAAAGTTTTTACTCTTTTTTTTTTAACAGGTATTACACGTGAGGAACGAGATAGACGTAATACCATTATATCCAGGGAGATTATTGGGGTACGTAGACACGGGAATCGAGCTGGAGATCGATACGAGAAAATCGCCGAACTTGAAGGACTCGAAGAATCCAAGTGACTGGCACAATTTGCAGGCAATGTTGCATGTGGTGGCAGGGTGGAATGGGAAGAAAGGGGAGTTTGAGATGAAGGTAAAGAGGAGTTTGCCATTGGTGAATAAGTCATGTGATTTTTTGAAGGATGAGTATTTGGTGCCAGGGTCATGGTGGGTTGAAAAGAACAAGAGTATGGTGCGTAGGGATGATGGAGAGTGGGTTATGGCGTCACCCGATGAAGAAGATATGCCTGTACCTGAAGAGTGAAGTGAGGAATGCTTGTAAACATTGTTGTTGTAACAGTCTAAGCGATAAATTAATTATCTCATTCAGGTCGGGAGCGAACAACTAAAGAACTTTTAACAATATTGATTCCAGGATTCGAATTTAAGTCACTCCACTTGAGATGCAACTTACTTATCATTGTACTAAATGAAGAGTTAAGTGAGGAATTCTTGTGAATGTGATTGCTGATTTTGGTGAGTGTATGTTGCTTCTTTGTTATGTTATTATGTATTGTATGTGTAATATAGGAACGTGGTTTACGGAGATGGGAAAGTTGGGACTTGAAAGCTATTTTTTTTCTTTATCTAATAGAATGGAGTTTGTAAATTCCATTCACAAAAGAACTCTGTTTTATCTCAATGGATTTCGTCTAAGTACTATCATGATAATTTGGAGTCTGCTCCTTCCTCAACTACGCAGTCTTCTTGGGTTTGGAAGTCTGTCTCTAGTTCTTCTCATCTCATTAATCAGTTTCTTTGGTAGCGCTTAGGTAATGGTAATTTAATTCCTTCACGGTCTCCATATTGGTGGACTTCCTTATTACCTGATAGTTCTACCACTTGTGCTGCAAATGATTTCATTCATCCTTTTCGAATACAATGGGATTTCCGTAAACTTCAATCTTGTTTTTCTACTGAGATTGTGAATTTTGGAATCTTCATTTTCTAGATGTAATGTTCCTGATGCTCTTATTTGGTCTGCTTCTTCATCAGGATGTTATAAGACTTCGTTAGGATATGCTATTTTATTAGAACAATCTCAACTTACTAATCAACCTGCTAATGATTTAGTCTCACAAGAGTTTTGGGAACTGTTATGGAAGTTAAAGTTTCCAAAGCGCATTATTGTGTTTCTCTGGCGTTTTTTCCATGACGCTCTGGCAACCAATATCACTCTTCAACATCACCATCTCAATGTTTCCACAACATGTCATTTTTGCCATACTATTGATGAATCAACCTTTCATTTGTTTTTTGTTTGTCCATTTGCAAGATCCGTTTGGTTTGGATCACTTTTGGCTCTTCGTGCAGATATTTTATCATAATCAAGTTATAAAACTTGGTTAATTTCTTGGCTCACGGAAGCTCACAACTCCTCATCCTCAATTTATCCTATTCAGAATCTGGTACCGTTTGTTTTGTCTGCTATATGGCAAGCTCGCAACGAAACTTTCTTCCAAAGAAAGCATCGTCAACCACTTGAGGTTATTTTCCAAGCTACAAGCACCGTCAATATTTACTCAACATCTCTAAATGGACTTTCACAGTTTCATCCTGTGATTAAGCATTCAAGAGTTTCGAACTGCACTCCTCTTTCTTGTCCATAACTTTCGAGACTTCAAGGATTTGTATTGCTACTTAGTTTCCATAAGCTTCATGGTTGCAATTATTATCTCTATGTTTTAACTCTTGGGTCAAGTATTCGAGCTGTTCATTTGTCGGTAATAGAGGATAAGAGATTCAAATTTCATGGTGGACTACAGGGTCTTCGTCGGTTTCTATTAGGGGTGAGCGCGGGCTGGGTTGGGGCGGGCTGAGGGAAAATCCCAGCCTAACCCGCACATCAATCTGCGGGTTGGGTTGGGTTGGGTTTTGCATTTTTTAAAATTCAACTTGAACCAACCCAACCCGCAAAAGTGCGGGTTGGGTTCTCTTTTTTTTTAAACAACAAAATAAAACAAAGTAAACTAACAATTTGGTCCCTGAAAGATAGAAATATACAATTTAGTCCCTACAAGATCAAAATGGTATACTTTTTAGTCCCTGAAAGTTAAAATTGTATATTATTTAGTCCATAAAAATGACTAATTAGTATACCATTTTGATCTTTTAGGTACTAAATTATACATTTCAATCTTTTCAAGGATCGAACTGTTAGCTCAGTGGTCTTTCAAGGACTAAATTGTTAGTTTGCTCTATAATATATTATATATATTAGTAATTAATTATAAAAATATATATTATATATATTTGCGGGTTCGCGGGTTGCGTTGGGTTCGTAAACCTCTAGCCCGCAGACCAACCCGCAGATATGCGGGTTGAGAGTTTTGAACCCAACCCAACCCGCGAACCCAACCCAACCCAGCCCGTGACTGCGGGTTGGGTTGGTTTTTGCGGGTTCGCGAGCTCACGGGTCAATATGCTCAGGGGTCAATAGAAACTTTCTATTGCCAATCAATCTTGCTAATGTTTCTGAGGTTGCAATCATATCTGATTCAAGTGGAATTCTAAATGCATTACAGCAGAAGACACTGTCCACTACAATTTGCAAACTCTTCTGCTTGATTGCAAGAGTTTACTTAGTCATCTTCAGTGTTCTTTTTATAGGCATAGTAATCATACTAAATCCTTACGACAATTCGTCCATCAGTTTTTACTTGCCAATGGTTAAGGGATTATCTGTCTTTGCTTTGTATTAAACTGTGTTTGTTAAATAAAAAAAAATCTAATAGGATGGAGTGTTTGTATCAGCAAAAATATTCGTTTAGATCCATAAATTTTATATATAAGTTTTCAAGTTTGGTTTTAGAATTTTAAATTTAAATCGATTTTATCATTTGAATTAATTACTTTTAATGAATTAATCATAAATTTCACGAGATTTATAATATGTAACATGAGATTGTTAAAAATAAATAAATATTGATATACCAGTGCCTACCAAAAATAAATAAATAAATATTGATATATATTGAAAATCAAAAAAGATTTATTATTAATTATTGGGTGAAGTATGGGCAAAAGATAAAGTTGAGCTAAATACAAAAGTTTGAGATGAAATTGGTAATAAATAGACTTTAAAAATAAAATTAAAAAGGTCAAAGTTCTATTTTGGTCCTTCAGTTATGTTTAATGTTCCAAATTGGTCCATCAGTTATTTTTTGTTCCATATTGGACCCTCAGTTTTCCAAAACCACCAACCAAAATAACATCTGTTAACAAGGATTAATTTATAATCACATCTGCATATCTAGAACACTCCTATGTAATCGGTAAAAATATATACTTATATATATATATATACATCGTAATAACAAGATGAAAAAAAAATAACTCAATTAGGAAAAACTGGTGAATCTCCTTTTTACATCGAAAGGGTAATATAAGAATAAATAAATACGAATTCAAAAAAACCTCATGGAATTAAAGAGTTTTAAGAAAACATACTTTAAAGATTCATTTGAGAGAAACATGAAGTTTTAAACAAGCTTAGTAAGGAAAGTAACAAAGTTTAAAGTTTTGCTAAAATAAAGTTTTGGAAATAGAAAACAAATGATCAAATCTTCCTTTAAAACTTCTTACAAGAATCCAACGTTTGATATAGCCACCTCAACTGCCCACTAAGATATAGAACATCATTAATACCTACCTCCACCCATTCAGGAGCATATAGCCACCTCAACTGCCCACTAAGATATATAAAGAATGTCATCATCAACGTCACAACCAATACTTTGAGTAAACAAGCACATTCATATCCCGTATATAATCATTTCCATAAAAACAATTCATTTTCAATAATTAGAACCAACTATGAGGATATTTGAAATTTCACAATCTTAAGCAAGTATGAACAACATAATTCGTTTACCCAGCAACGTTACCATTCAACATACAAACCCTCAAGTAGGGCCAAGATAAAAAAGCCACTCACCTCGATCCAGAATAAATAACTGCACCTTTTAGCTTCTAGTCAACAATCAACATAGGAGAATCTATAAAGACATGCACAAAAAAGGATTTAATCACATGATCCAAGGATTCACCTCCAATGGCCCAAAACTCATTTTTTCATAAAACTAACGAAAAAGAACTCATATGAGACGCCAACTTCCTAACATCTATACTGAACCCTTAACCACACTTGTCTAAGATTCTAACATCTTAATTAGGAGACTAACAAGAACTTGAATGTCAATTTGTAAGTTTTCTTAAAATCCAAAAAAAAAGGTCCAAATATGTAATTTTTCCCAACATTCAAAACATGACCCTTTTGTAGTTTTCTTCCAACACCAAAATTAAAATTCTTAGTTTCCTTTCATAATGGAAAAACCCTAAGCCCACAAACCTCAACCACAAATTTAATAAACATCAACAACAACAACATCATCTAGCACACTTTCTCATAACTCCACATTTTCAAGAAAACTATATCAATTGTAAAACTTGAAATCAAGGAAATCTCACAATACTTTAAAAACATAAACCCCCATAAAAAATTACGAAACCCTAAGCAACCATAGCATGAAATAAAGCCTTGAATGAGAAGAGGAAGAAGCAACCCTACCAAGAGATGATTTAGTCCTTCAAAATTTCAATTTTTCTGCACTTTCCAACTCAGAACGTCACTTTTCGATCTGCTTTCTCTCTCAATCTAGCTGTCTGATCTTCAATGTAAGACTGTGGTTGGATTCCTCTCTTATCAAGCTTCAAAACGAGCCGTAGATCGCCAAAATCGGACCACCGGACGTCGAGATATCCTCCTCTCTTCCTCCCCTCTACCTCACAGTCGCACCCCCCTGTTTTCATTTCCGAAAATTTTTCCTTCTCTCCCCGATTCTACTTCATCTTCAACCTTATATTTGCATTTTTATTAACTTTGGGAATATCTACATTTCTTCCCCCTAATCTTTCTAATTATTTCTCTTAAACTCCTAACATTTATTTCTTTTTCCAATTTGATCCCCTTATGTTTTAAATCACTTCTAAGCCTATTTCCACACAATCTCATACATTTTCCTAAAATTATGACAACTTTCAGTTTTTGCACTTTAGTCTCTCCTCCTTCTAATAACTCTAATTTAATCATTTTTTTTTACATTTTGACCCTCATACTTATCATAATTTTATCTACTCCCACTTTCTATATTTTTTTTTTCTTCCCTCAAACTCCAATTAAGGCATTTAATTCACATCATTCTAACAAATAGAGATATATTACAATATTTTTTTCAACCAACAATTTATAACGAAAATTAAATCTGGGGTATTACACTTTCTCAATGGATCGACATTATTTAGAGCTCAACTTGGTGTGACTACCAAATGGAGTACTGATATCCTTTGCCTTACTCATGTTGAACCTATCAAACACCTTCTCAATATATCTCTCTTCAGATAGCCACAATTTTCCAGTCTTCTTATTAAGCGTGATTTTCATGCCAAGGATCCTCTTCGCTGGTCCTATGTTACTACCCCCTCCGTGGGAGCACGTGACCAGCATGGACATGAGTCCATCCCACGCCGTAAGCCTACCCACTGTCAACCCATATCAAAACACAATAACAACATAACAATTCACTTTATACACAATTATACTAAACAATACTTTGACATACATAATTCATCATTCACTTGCACATTTCCGTTAATCTATCAATTTAAAATATCATTTATCAATGCAAACACTGTCTCGAAATATCAAATAAAGATACAGTGCCAATTAAACTATGGCATCAATGAGTCATACAAAATATCAAATAAATCCTTGAATATCCTCCCTAAGTATTAGTGGAGCTGACAAACTAGAATTTAAACATCGTCCTATTTAATGAAATAAATACCCACACGAACAATGACGTGGGCTTCTGAATAACTCCCTTTCATAGCACAAGTTGACACTTGACATTCACCTGTATCTGAAAATGTTAAATGTGGGGTGAGTCGAAACTCAGTGAGCAGCTAACCCATCCCAGTCATGGTGTTGGGCACCACCACGTAGGGAAAGGGCTCACCAATCAAAATAGTTGTCACCAATATTGAGTAATTTTATAATAACATTCTTTTAACTAACATGATGCAACTTAGTGCAGTAAATAAAACAAGCATAGTAATAACAAGACAAGGAACAACTCAACTATGAAGAAAAACTAGTAAGCCTTGAAAAGAACTTAAAATACAAGAGCAATCATGGATTTGAGAAAAACTTATGAAACTAAAGGATTTTAAGAAAATGTACTTGGAGAATTTACTTGAGAAGAAATTAAGGTTTGAATATATTTCAATAAATAGAATGACAAAAGTTTTATACTTTTATCAAAATAAAGTTTGGTAGTAGAAAATGAATTATAAAATCTCCTTTTAAGACTCCTTTCAAGGATCAAGAGTTTGGTAAGATAAAATCTTTAAATCACTTAAAAACTCAATGTTCGAAAGATTTTATAAATGAATTCTCTAAGACCATTGAGCGAACAGGATACTCATGAGGAATTTAAAAATTGGGTAAAAATACTGTGATGGTAGAAATTTAGATCTCCTTGGAATTTCAAAAATGTAGCTTTGGAAAGTCGTTTTAACTAAAAGTAACTTGGTACCAAAAAAAAAAATTCTTTCTTGAAAATACCAATTGGAAGTAAAATTCACGATTTGTTCAAAGGAAGCTTATACAAATCTATAAATGACTAGACGATGTTTACCTCAATAACATTTACTTGCAAGTTAGCTAACAACACCATAACAATCCAATTGATATTCTTTTAACCATCAAAAGAAAGGAAAGTTTAATATCGCTAATATCAAAATTCAACATCGTATGATCATAAATCACCAACTTCTCAACAAATAAAATGCCAATACCACCAGTTCATAAAAATCATCCATCCATAAGAAAGTAAAGTCTCAACATAAACCAATTCAAGACAATCATTGATTCATTAATCAAGTAATACTCCAATACTATCCAAAAGTCAGTCAATCAATCACTTTTGATTCACATGTAAGTTTTAACAATAGTAATCTAGTAAGATGATGGTTTTATGAAAATATCATTTGAAAGTGAAATATCCTTTGTTCAAAAAAAATGAAGGTTTATGTAAATTAATAGAAATTTGAAAAGTAAATGTACTAAAACTTTCTCCCCATGGTAAGTGCAACTAAATAGTAATAATCTAGTAAAATCTTTCCAACCATATAGTGTCAACAATTCTAGTGTCCAACAACACAGAATCATAAATTCATAATCAATTTAAGTTTCAAAGCAAGCCATTATAGTAAATACCATATCCTGGCTAGGTGTTACGTATCGCCGTCCCCAGCTTTCAAACTCCCATTGCCTTTTCCCTGCCTGGGCGTTACGTATCGCCGTCCCCAGGGGGGTTGCTCATTTTCATAACCATTTCCATATCTACTTCCTTTCCCACTTGGGCGTTACGTATCGTCGTCCCCATGGGTTTCCCTTGTCCATCTCCACTCAAAGAAGCATACACAAACACAAACACAATTCAATTCAGCCAAACCAAAACATACCACACCATAATAATAAATGAATTCAATAGTCAAACACAAACACAATCTAATCCAACCAAACTAGAACATGCCACACATTAAAATAAGAAATAAATACTATAATCCAACACAAACATAGACACAATCAAATTCAATCAACCCAAAGCATACAACGCACTTGATTAAGTAATATGGCCCATCATCAGCACCACAACCAATATTTTAGCAAGAAAATGCATTCATATCCAAAGTGTTGGGAATTGTAGGCGCCTAACGCAGCGGAAGCAAAAATAAA
>QANZ01038692.1:0-18131 GCA_003254925.1 Chamaecrista fasciculata
TTTGAATTTTGAATTGGAAAGGCACGTATCCCATCTCTTGCCTGCCATTCCCAGAATTTATCAACCAATTCATCTTCCTTACTAACATTCTCCTCATCTCTTCCTCACTATCATCTTCCCCATCTCTTCCTCACTAACATTCAAATCACACTTCTCCTTCCGCAACCCTGCTCCGTCGTTGTCTTCCGTCTGCCATGAGCGCCGCCGTCGTCAGCCACGAGCACCGTCGTTGTCAGCCACAACTTTCCTCTTCTCTCTCTTCTTCTCCGTCGTTTTCGTTTTCGGAGGCGTGATAGGTTTCGTGAAGGAATTGGAGCAGCTGCTGCTTTGTATGGGCAAAGGTATGAATGCTCTTACTTTTTGCCAACAAGGTTTCTCATTTGGATTTCATCTTCCTCATCTCACCTTCTTTTTCTTCTCCCCTGCCATCTCACCATTTCGACGCTAAATTCCATCTTCCTCATCTCACCGGCTTCTTCTTCTTCTTCTTCTTCTTCTTCTTCTTCTTCTTCTTCTTCTTCTTCTTCTTCTTCTTCTTCTTCTTCTTCTTCTTCTTCTTCACAAAAGCTCCATTTTCCTCTTCTTCTCTCCCATAAACCCTAACTTCACACCCTGCACACGGCCATCGTCATTTTCCTCTTCTTCTCTGCGACTTTCTCTTGGCGATTTCTGGGTCTGACTTGGGCATTTTGTGTTGGGTTCTGATTTTGGCATTTCTGATTTGGGCTGTGAATTTGATCGGTGCAGAGAGAGTGAAGAAGGACGCAATTAGGAAAGCCTACCTAGAACCTCTAATTCGAAAATATTTGAATGGAATTGAAAGTGACGGATAATGGTGAGTAAAAAATCAAATTTTTTTGGTAGGTTAATTGCTAATCAATTGTAATCCTCTAATTCAGGAAAAATTTTGAAACCTAAACTACATGGTATGATGTTATATTATTGAATTATCACATTTCCAGATTCCTTGATCACCTTATTATATAATTATACCATGTTTTATGCAGTAAATTTATCTGTCATCAATTAAAATCATGTAATAATTCAAATTGGCAGACTATATTAGTGGTTGTGTATCAATTTGAAACTGCACCATTTAACCTCCATTTGTTTTTTCAGGCTGTCGAAATTGCACCATCGAAATCATACTGGTAATCAATTTCTTTCTCTTTTTTTTTTGGTGATGTTTTTGTTCTTTGTAAATTAAGCTCTTATCTTTTAAAAAAATTGTTTATAGAAGCTGATACTACCTAGCTAGAAAGGAATTATGTTGATTGATTATGTAGGCAAAAGTTGTTACAGATTCTGCAACACTATCAATGGTTTGAAGATTCTCTTATCTCCACCGTTTTACTGCTTCATAGTTAATGCCAATTATTCCTATCTGCTAGCACTTGATAGACCAAAACATAAATAATATATCCTTGATTGCATGGGCTTATGCAAGGACCAAGTTTGCTAACTCATGCTCCTTGGCTTGAAAGGAAATACTGGGGTGGTTGAGTGTGCCTTTGTTGCTTCCCAAGTTCCATATATGTCATTTTCTTATATTCTACGTTCATTTTTTCATTTCAGGTATGGTTTCACAGTGAATTTTGTCAATGGGTAGTGGAACATCCCTTATTTGCAAGCGAGGTTTGACTTGGTCGTGGCAGAGCACAGGACTGGGCCCATTGAATGAGTATGAATGGTAAGATAATAGCTTTGATTTTTTTAAGAAAAAAGTTTCATATTTAAAACAATTCCCTGGATTCTTCAATATTTAAAACTTTGTTTCAGTTCCAAGCTTTGCGAGCTATGATGCTAGCTAAGCGAACCCACAAATACTGCAGGTTTTATGTTTGTTATTTCTTATAGCTAGAATAAGTATTGTCTTTCTCCTCAGAGTTCCCTTAATTTTATTGTGTTACAATGCAGCATATGCTTCAAGGATGTGGGAAACAAGATCCCCATCTAATGAGATAAGTTTTATAAATGCTGGTGGAACATTGCACTTTATTTTTGATTACTAATTACTAATGAGATAAGTTTTATCTAATGAGATAAGTTTTATAAACAAGATCCCCATCTTCAGTGCTTGATGTTGTGAGAAAGGAAGCAGAGAACTGTGATTGTCTTCAAGGTACTGTTTCACTTGACTCACTCAGTCTTTGGTTGTGGTTTAGTTGGATGAATGATAATTTTGGTAATTTTAGGATAATGATTTTTATTTTATTTCTTAGTTTTGGTTTTGTGACTCTTAATTTTGATTGAAAATTGCACTTTATTTTTAATTACTAATTACTAATTAGGGATAAGTAATATATTTTCTTCTTTTGGGATCAATTGGGATCAATTAAGTTCTTTTAAATTGATAGGAAAAAATTTGTTTCTTTTATGATAAAATCTTCTTTATTCTCTTGAGTTAATGTTGGGATCAATTGGGATCAATTAAGTTATATATTCGGTTGTTTTTGCACAATTTATTACTGAATTCGCTGTCATTTTGTATCTGTTAGGTGTTGAAAACTATGCGTTCTTTTCTTTTCTCTGTGTACATCAGCAAGGTGAGACTCTCCTAATCTATCTATTGTAATTTTTCAAAACAAGAACAACTTTATTCATGAGTTTGAAGTTTCATTCCTTTTGTTCGTTTTCCAGTTTTCTCAGCAACCAAAACTGGAGAATTAGTTTAATTGAGGGAAATTGTAGATACACTGGCTGAGGTGAGTTGCTGTCTTTGAAGTCCAGAAACCATGTAAATGAATACATCCCCTCCCAATTACTTCCCTTTCTTTAAAACTATTAATATATAGACATGTTCATAAAACTCTGCTCTTTTGAGTGTGTAATATATGGAGTCAATTTATCTTAATTCAAATGTATCTTTCATAAATATTTGGTTAGGGGACTTGCATAGTTGGGTAGAGGCAGATAAATAAATTTTTACATCATGATCTTGCATTCTACATTTGTCATGCTTCATTATTTATAGCGTCCATGTGATACTCCCTTGCATAAGTGATAAAGGAAATGCCACATTGCACTAATAAGATATTTATTTAGTAAAAACAGATGCTTTAGTATCCTATTTAAGTTGAGAAAGAGGAAGAAAATGATATTACATGGTTTGAGAACAATGACATCTTATATGTGGTTCTTTTATTTATTTTCATGATAGTTTCATTTAGAACTTGTAACTTTGTGTTGGAACTAAATTTAATGTCTTGATCCTTTCCACATGCAGAAATAAAGGAAATGTTATCTATAGTGCTGCAAGAACTCTGCTTTGGCTCAGCAGTGGTGCACCAAGTACGACTTTTTATCTCAATGTTATAAATTTATGTGTTGAATGCAGGTCAAATTACTATTTTTTTATCATCATCATCATAATTGATATTTTATTAGTCATATTGGTTCCAGAACTTTTTTTTCTTGGTGACCAATTTAGAACTGTTAGTATACTAATAACTAACTGATACCAATTACCTGTTTTCCAAGATAAGTTGCAGTCTTGCAGTGATAACCTGTTTCTGTGTGGCAAAATCCTGGAATGTCTAAAACTGCATTTTCAAATATTCATAGAATATTTTTTGCTATCAATACAAGATCTAATGGTTAGGCGTTGCTCCTGTNATCAATTAAGTTATATATTCTGTTGTTTTTGCACAATTTATTACTGAATTCGCTGTCATTTTGTATCTGTTAGGTGTTGAATGTAGATTTGGGGTCATCTATCTATTGGCAAAATCTGAAAAATGTAAGTCATTTCCACAGCTTGAAAACTATGCGTTCTTTTCTTTTCTCTTCTCTGTGTACATCAGCAAGGTGAGACTCTCCTAATCTATCTATTGTAATTTTTCAAAACAAGAACAACTTTATTCATGAGTTTGAAGTTTCATTCCTTTTGTTCGTTTTCCAGTTTTCTCAGCAACCAAAACTGGAGAATTAGTTTAATTGAGGGAAATTGTAGATACACTGGCTGAGGTGAGTTGCTGTCTTTGAAGTCCAGAAACCATGTAAATGAATACATCCCCTCCCAATTACTTCCCTTTCTTTAAAACTATTAATATATAGACATGTTCATAAACTCTGCTCTTTTGAGTGTGTAATATATGCAGTCAATTTATCTTAATTCAAATGTATCTTTCATAAATATTTGGTTAGGGGACTTGCATAGTTGGGTATAGGCAGATAAATAAATTTTTACATCATGATCTTGCATTCTACATTTGTCATGCTTCATTATTTATAGCGTCCATGTGATACTCCCTTGCATAAGTGATAAAGGAAATGCCACATTGCACTGATATTTCTTTGTTAGGTTTGTATTACTCATATAGCCATATGTTTGAGTCATAAATGCTTTTTCCCTCCCATCTTTCAACTAACCCCGGGGCTTCCTGTATTGCCAGTTGAATTTATTTTTTCATTTCAGTTTATACTTTACTCCACTTTCTGTCTTTTTGTTATAATTTTGATTGAATATAATTTTGAATATAGGTGTAGGAAGTTGTTTCATTAATTAACATCTCAAAGAAATCTCCTACCTACTGTTGATATAGCCTTGATTTATATTACATGGTTGCTATTTCAACTTTATTTATAGTTCATTTTCATCACTTTTTGGAATCTGAAGTTCTCATTGAGGTTGTCTGGGCACTTAGGCTTTGTTTTTTGACAATTGGAAACATCATTATTACTATGTCTAATGCAATAGATGACTTGAGGCATAAGAAGTACTCTTGGTCCTTTATACTAAGTTGTGACTGAAAAATTCTTATTGCAGGCTATAAAGGAATCATGTGATGTAGCGGTAGGAAATTCTTCAGAAAATTTTTCTCATGGACATTGGGAAAATGTTGTACTAAAGCATTTGTATCTAAGTGTACGTTTGGAGGTTCATTCACTTTCTTTATCAGTTTTCCTTTATATTGAAGTTATTTTATATGCATGTAGCCAGGGTAGGGATGGAACTATAAAATTTTGGGACATTGGTGATGGTGGTCTGTCCAAGTATGTGCTTTAGGACAAGTGTTTAAAGAAATTTAATGTGAAGTTGGTTACTCTTTTTTACTTAAATTGGTGTTGTAAAGTTTTATTAAGTTGTTTGAGATTGCTGTCCTTTTGGCAAATAGCTTACTTGATTGATCTTTCTTCCCTCTTTTCTTTTATGATTGCTATAAGTTGTTAGATTTTATTTCTTTTCACATGTGGTAGCATCCTACACTCTCAACTGTTAGTGTTGTTTAATTTTTTCACCTTTCTATTGTCCTATTTTTTTTTTCTGATGATAATTATATTATTGGTAATAAAAAATGCACTTTGAAATATAAACACTTACCATACATGTTCTTATTTTTTATCTTGCTCCATGATAATTTGCTTTTACTATCTCTAGAATTCCATCTCTTATGGATGGATTAAAATCTCGGGCTGATGTTATTATTATTGGAGCTAAAAATTGTCCCAACAGTATTGACCCAGGTTTGAGAAGGTTCAGTAGATTTGATATTGGTGTACTTGATGAAGTTGGTTGACTTGAAGTCCTTCCAATTCAGACAAAAAATATGAAGCTCTCTAATGATATGTAAGTTGAGCAGTAATTAACTTTAATTTTTATTGGTGGATTATTTTTTAGGAATATCTTATGTAAAGTACTTAGTTCATTAAGTTCCATTTATGAATCAGACCTTCATAAGCTTTTGTTGCCATTTAATATTAATCATGGTAACCTTAGCATAGGAATGATTGATCTACCTGATTTTTTCTTTTATATTATTGTTATATTTTGAAATACAGGTTTAAGCCCTTTCAGTTATATGCCAAATATATATATATATATATATATGTTCATGAAACAGCACTGTCTATATAAGATCAGCATCCCTTTGAAATGTTAATGCTGATTTCAGATACTTGGAGGAAGAGAAGCCTCATGGTTCAGCTGGTGGCCTCTATAAGTTTAGAGATCTGATCAATTTATATAAGATCAGCTGGTGGCATCAGTTTATATAAGATCAGTTTAGTTCATTATTACATTTCTGCTGCATAGTTTGATCCATAGACTTTAATCTTCTCTTTATTTTGTTTCATTTACTATTCATTATGATTTGGGATGTACTTTACTGTGGCCTGTTCTTTGCTGTTTTTTATATGAAATTAGTGCCAAATGTGTACTAGGCTACAGGAAGTAGATGAACTCAAGTTTCTATTCATTGTTGAAAGTTCAAATCCAAAATTAATAAATCTTCTAAAAATACAGAGATTGAGATTCTATACAACATGGTCAATTGGAAATTCATCAGGTTAGTAATTCCCGGTTGTTTCTGTTGAAAAAAAAGATTACGATAAAATCTTATTAGGATTTGTATTTAGATTTAAATGTTTGTTTTAGATTTTGATTAGGATTTGTATTCAGTTTATATTTATTTTATTTCAACCTTTTTGGATATGGGTAGTTACTTACTACTTAGTTACACTTTTTCCTATACATATGTGCCTTCACATCATCAATAATATATCAATAAAATTATTTTGGAATCTTCAGGGTGGTACCATTCATATGACCAAAGGATTTGGCTGCAATTGCTGCAAGGTATTCCGCCAATATTTATTAATTAAATTTCTGTCATGCATATTCAGATACTGTAAATATCAAATTGCAGCTCCATAGATCAAATTGATATTTGGATTTGCTAATATTTTCAATTCAAAACTAAAAAATGTAGTTTAGATTTAGTAAGATTTTCTATTCATAAATGAAAAGGTTTAAAGATTTGAATATGAATGCAAACTAATACAACACTATACAGTGAAAGGAAATCCTTTTTCCTGATCCCAGTCCCAGAGCAAGCAAATTCAAAGCTCTACCTTATCAATGTTTCTAAGCAGAATTGGGATTTTCTTTCCAATGTATAGCTAGATCAGGAAATTAGAAATATATAAGCAAATATTAAGTTTACTGATGAACATAAGATTTAACACAATAGTCAGTAAGTAAGTGGGTATAAAATTGATCCACATGTCCAAGGATCACTGCTTTAACTTTATCAAAAGGAGTAGAGTTCAATACGTTGAAAATCATATCAGAGGGCGGGTATATAGGCTCAGTGCCACTGCATATCTCTTTTTCCACAAATTGACAGATTGTGAAGTGACCAAATGTTAATGACAAATGGAAACAGTATTCTACTCTTATGATTTCTGTAAGGAATTTCATATCGTAGTTTTTGAGCATTCATATTCATAAAGCAACAATTTTTTCTTCCCTTTGGATAATTAAACTTGGAAATTTAGTGAGCTGTGCTATAGTACACATTGCATACTTCATATTTTTGGGATCTGAACTTCTGAAGGTTACTTGGAAATTATGATAGTTTTAAGGAAACATCTGATTTGTTCTTGTAGCCTGCATAAGCAAATTCTAGATTAAATCTAAAAATTACCCGGTGTAGTATAAAACTTGATTTGTAAAAGAAATGCAGCATAAAACTTGATTTGTGGAATTCAATATTCTTCCAATTTACCTGCTATTTGAGGAACATGTATATGCTGAGTTTGATGAATAAAATACTTATTAATTTTAGTTGACTCAAGTTATGGCTGAAAGTTTTGTTTTCTTTCCAGTTTAGAGGCTTTATAAATATTAGGAGGGTGTGTTTAATAAACTAAATTCTATATCTATTGGTAGTAGGAACATGTATATGCTGAGTTTGATCAATAAAATACTTTTTGCTTTTACTGGAAAGTTGACATCAAATACCAATCATAGATGTGACGTCTTTGCAGGTCAGGGAGGAAGTCGAATTGGCTCTTGAGAAGCATGTAATCAGCATCAAATAGTAAGAAATAATCCACTGCCAATAATGAAATTTGCAGGACTATTAACCATAGTTTGTAGCCACTAACTAAAAGAAATGAATAATGAAAGCTTAAAAAAAGAAAGAAAAAGGAAGCCAAATGGTTTGACATGTGAGTTCTTTACGTCTGAGAAGGAGATACGGACATCTGAATCAAGAAACTTGCAGCTACAGTTTGCAAACAATATCTCTCTTCCTCCTATCTTCACATGAGCTCGAATTGAAGGAGAAGATGGCCCTGACATAAGGATGTCACTATGGAACTGGATTATATGGTTTAGTTAACTGAAACATGCACTAAACTATATGCAGTCTACTTCAGTAGGGTATCTCATTGTCACTGGATTGGTTGCTTTCTTTCTAATGTTATCAATAAAACTTATTTCTTCATTTACCTATTTTACCATTGGTCATTCAAGTAATTTGAGCTGTAATTTTTTTTCTCTAACTAATTTTACTACACTGTTACACCTAACTACTCTTGCCTAAGTTTTTGGTATAGCTACAAGTAATTGGCAATTCATTTTGTGTATTGCTGTTCTGATAGATGATACTTTACTTTTTAATAGTCTCAAGTACTGTAATACCAAGTTATTTCATATTTTGGACTGTAATTATATTAAACAAACTTATATTTCTGCATTATGTATGATATATATTATTAATACTTAATCACATCTCTCAAGTCATAGGTTTCTGCATATAATGAGAATTGTCCNAAATTAATTCAAATATGTTAAACATAATAATAAAATAAATAATAATCTCATCAAATGCCTTAAATTAAATCAAACACATAAAAAAAAATAGTAATAGTGTAAAAGAGAACATTTCTTCAAGTTAGAAAATTATAATTTAGTCATTTTTGTTGTGAACAATAATTTAATCAATTAACAATTACTTAATTGAACATAATAAATATCAAAACCTCATCTTGATCCTTAAACTATATATAGAGTGAATTTTATTTTGATGTCTAATTTATTTTTCGATTTGTTTTGGTCCTTAAACTTTCACTTTGTTCCATCGTTATTAATCCAATCATGAGCTCGTCTAAATTCTATCATTATTTATGAGTTGGACACCTAACTGGATAATTTATTTTTTATATGTATCATAACAAATGAGCTGGTATAGAAAAATAATATTTTTTTTCTTTTAAAGAAAAATCAATCACAATTTTAACTCTAATTTGTGACTAAGAAAAATTTTTTTTTTTCCTATGCCAACTCGCTTATTTAGACCTGTACAAGTATGAGAGAAAAATCGTTCATCTTAGTCATTTTCAATCATATGTGCGATTTAGTAACGTGAACCTTATCAAGGTCTCAATTTTACGATCTAAAATTTCGATCTTGATTACTAGGGGTACACACAAGTCGAGTTTCGGCCAAACTCGAGACCTGACCCGATAAAACACAGGTTAGGCCGGGCCACCAGGTCTAGTCAGGGGATTGATTCATTCACTCATTCACTCTTGACGTATTTCGTTAAACCGTTAAAGGATCTATTGATTTTATTTTATTTTATTTGAATTCTCATTGGGATTATATTTAAATAATAATGAGTTAGGTGAGATGTGACAGTGATATTAGTACAATAAAATACAAGTGTAACTGAACAAACTGAAGAGAATTTGGTTAGTTTAAAGTTAGGTGGATGTGATTAAATTAAAGTAGTAAGATGTGGTTCATGAACGAACCCGTGTTCTAATTTTAAATCTCATTCTTCCCAAATTAAAGGACACACATATAGACATCAGATTCTCTCTTGCTAAGCACCAAACATGGCATATCCACAACTCTGATTTTGTCCATTACCATTGTAGTTTTTAATCTTTTCTTCATTTTCCACTACATTACATTACCCACCCTTAATTATTGCCTTATAATTTAATCACCCTTCTTAATTATTGTTCTTAATTTGGAATTCAGCATGCATGAACATACATTTGGTTTTGCCCGAACTGATTAACAGTAATAATTAGGAGTAAATAATATAATAACTATATATTTGTTTTGGTGAATTATATATGTACAATTTTTGAGGAAAAAGTATAATATTTTTTCCTATATCTTAAGATTATTTTATTGATAAAGCTAATTTCATTGTTGTATAATATAATAGGGTATTTTAATTTTATTCTTAATATATTAATATATATATTAGAGTAACACAAGATTAGTCTTTTACTTAGTTTTCAGATCATCAATCAGTGTGGTTGCAAAAATATAAAAGAAATAATCACAAAGGGAGGCATATGTGAAGCTCTTTTAATGCTTTAATCAGATTAAAGTTTAGGTGGAGTGAATCCGAGATTGAATAAGGAGTAAGAAAACCTAAAATTTAATTGGTGGGAGAACTAAGAACAATTCATCTCAAAACTACTTTAAAGATGCAATTTGAGTTTATTTGCTAACAATATTAACTAGGCAAAAAAAGAACTTTTCAAGAGTTAACATATAGTTTTAAACATGTCGTATTTGAAATTGAAATGAAAGAGATATGATTAACTTATTTGATCAATAAATAAGTTATCCACTTTCGAGACTCGATTTAATCTTGTTTATTGACAGCCTTAAAGAATTTGTCAAAATAAACTTATAACTCTAAATTCATCATGTTCGGATTTAAAACGAAAGATATATGACCATTTTAATATTTTTTTTTACCAATTTAATTTGTGAAATTATACAAACATATAGTTCCAATCAGAAATAAATAAAAATATAAGGGACCAATTTGAAATCTATCCCAGATATAGATAAGGGACCAAATTGATATTTTTGCCTGAAAATAATTAAGTAATTTTAATTTATTTTTATAAAAGTTTTTTGATATATACTATATATACGGATATACCAAATATTTAAGAGGTCAGCGATAATTTTCCTTTTTGCCAAACAAAGATAATTGTTTTAAATAAAGAAACATTTGATAGAATTTATCANTCACTAATTCAGTAATTCTATTAAAATACTTAATGGTAAGATAACAGAAGGGGGTAAATGGCACATTATTAGAAGTTCAGGGCTTTATTTGTTAAGTTTCAAAGTTTAAGGAGGTAAATCACACATAGCCTAAAGTTCAGGGAGGTATCTTGCATTTTAGTCATTTAATAATGAAAGCATACATACAAGTGATACAACTGCTCCACATATGATGATTATGTAATTGAAGTTATTGTGCTCTTCTCTCAATTATGTTGATAACTGTATGGCATTTTGTATGAAATTGAGGAATATTTATATATATATATATTGGCCATTGAGGAATAATTAATATAGCTTTTCCTCAAAGTACAAACAACTTTAGTATAATTTATACTAGTAATATATAATGCATCCATTGACCATTGTGTTTTCATTCATCATTAATTTGTGCATTCTCTCTTTTTGAACCAATTAGCTAGAAAAAAAAAGACATGAATCTCATGATTAAAGAAGCCTTTGATTGCTGCATTGCACTTTGCAAAATTTAAACTACCCTCCGCCTCATAATAAAATACTTAGGTCCTGTTTGGTTCTGAATAATTTTTTTTTTAAAAAAATCTAATTATAATCTGATATTTGTAAAGTTTATTTACATTTGATAAACTCACGGGCCACGGCTCACGGCTAACCACCTTGACTGGTCGTCTTAGGTTGTCAATGTATTATTGAAGGATTTTAAGAGTTTCAAGATCTGACTCATATATCAAAATATAATGAATTAATAATACTATATTCAAAAAATAAATGGATGCAAAAATTATTAATCTCAACATCTCATTAATATCTTTGATTCAATAGACAATTTAATTATTATGAGGCACACCTTATGTCACAGGTGTGCACTACAACGCAATGTCACGATGCACACTTTTAAAGACCACTAATGTAATGAGTTTAACCTTTGATTGAGACTGTTTCAATATTGTTTTATTTATCTTTTCAAAATTTTTATAACAAATCAACCTATAATGTGATTAGACTCTTCCATTAAAGTATAAAAATCCCAAAATCCAAAAATTACAATTGGGGTTCATGCATAATTTCTAATTATCTCTAAAATAATTCTCTAAATTCAGCCATATGCATGAAACAGGTAGAGCATTTAATTAGAGCTTCCAACCTCACTAAGATTAGACATTCTTACTCTTCAACAAGACAACAACCTAATCTTCAACTTACACTTAATAAGAAACCATAATTTGATCCAAACATTGAAGGTGTTTGACAGATATTTTCTTCTATGGTTTATTTTGTTTCTTTTTTCTTTTTTGGGCCTGAGATTAATTCTGTTTCTATCTAAACCAAATTTCTATTCTTCAACATTCATTAACCATTTAATTTTAAAGTTTACAATTAATATTTCCAAATAAAAAAATGTCCATTGCTCTTTTGAACCCAAGCATGCCAGAAGAATCCCTGCAATTATAATAGTATTTTTCTTTCTCTCTTTTGGCGTAATTAGTATTATGGAAAGATACAACCTAACGTAGGCAATAAAACCTACAAATATCTAATCATTGCTTAAAGACGAAGGATAATCATGGACAGAAATCGTGGGTACTGAAACGAAGATATCATCATTTTGGATACGTCACATTAACTTAGTGGTTGTGGAGCTAAATATATTTGTAGACGCATGTTCAAGATTAACCAAAGAGTGATCACCAAAAATAATTAATACATCCAAACATATTTTTTACCCTCTTCAACCAAAACTAGGAATTTGATCCTTTAATGTGTAGAAATTTGTGTATATATCAAAATAGAGATAAAAGTATGGACCATATTAGTTTTTTTAATTTGTGGAGTCGGTTTCAAATTAATTCTTTATTTATATTTGTTTCATATTGGTCTTAGATGTTTTTAAGATGTTTCAAATCGGTTCCATAACTATTGAATATGGTCAAATATCTCTCATTTCAAGTTCAAGTGCAACGAAGCCAGAGTTACCAGTTTCTTTTGACAAGTGCTTTGAGATCATTAATAACAAGTAAGGTCAAGTCAAGACTCAAAAGTTGGTAACTCGCTTCACAGTCAAACAAGTAAAATTGTTCATATTTCTCTCATTTCAAGTTTGAATGCGGCGAATTCATAACTATGTGCTAAGTTTTAAAGAGTTTTTTCTCTACCCAATTAAAATCGAAAATCAATAAAGTCAAATCGAGTCAGACAAGTATTTTAGGGAGCAAATTGAAACATCATGAAAATATGTAGGACTAATCTGAAACAAATAAAAGATAAGAGATTGATTCAAAATCTATCCTATATATAAGGGACCAATTTGAGAATTTGTCCTTTTGGGTTATTAACTATATAATGCAAAGGTTGTTTATTTATTTATTTTTGGTAAATAAAGGTTTTTTTTTTCTTTGCCTGAGTAAATAAAGGTTTTTTTTTTTTATTGCGTGGAACAGAATAGATTTTCAGTTACTATGAAAGGGGTAACTTAAAAAAGATGTTTCCAGAATTTTTGTTTTCTACTATAACTAACTTGAACCTTCTACCAACACACTAAATAAAATGGTCCTATACAATCGAGTCTAAAGTTAAACTATATATACCTGCAAGGCTGCAATGATCAACTAAGTAACACTTTTTTGTTCTAAATCATAATATTCATTGTGGGGATCAATGTATAGTGATTAATCTCTTCGGTGCAAATTTTTCATACAATAATAAATGATTGACCACAAAATTAGAAGTGAGTATAGATTGAGTTGAATTAGATTTGGAGAAATTTTTAACTTAACTTACGCATTTATCTATGAATTGGGTTGGGACGATTCCTACATTTTTTCAAGGTAACGGGTTGGGTTGGATTGAGTTTGCGAATCAACAAATATAATTTTTATGAAGAAAAATGTTATTAATTATAAACTTGGTAGTAGTGAACAAATAGATTGATACATTAAAAAAAATTAAAAATAAAAATTAGATATATGAATATTACATATATAAATGTAAATTAAATAAAATACACTCCAAAACATTTACAAATGTAATATATATATATATATAATTATGTAAATTCTAAAGTTATAATATCTCGATTATAAAGAACCAGCAATATAAACACATAAAAAATATAAAAGTATATTTAAATTTTACATGAAAATAAGAAAAAATATGCATGCGTTCGCGTGTTGGGTTGATTGCTGAAATTGCGAACCCAAAAGCTTGCGATTTGATAATTTCAAAACAAACCTAACATGAAGTTGCAGGTTGGATTGGATTTTGCGGGTTCACAAGTCAACGCAACCGCAACTCACCTCTACACAAAGTACTTTTTATATTCGTAGGTGAAATTCGAATTTCCACCATTTTAATTAAGAGATCAAATGAGAAACCATTAAACCACACTCAAGTTACTCCACTACGTAACACTACTATATACAAAGTTCTTCAAAACACAATTAAAAGTCAACTTTCTTGATAAATCAAGTTCTAGTCGTAGAGCATTACGTGATTCATGGAGAGGAATTCTCTAGAAAATTTACCACAAAACAATGAATCACAAGGGAGGATCCTTGTAATTCACTTCAAATGCTTAAATTAGTTTTGGACTTCTGGTAGAGACATGTGAAATATTCATAAGAATGATAAGTGAGCATACTTTTACTAGAATTTAGTGAGCATACCTTTATTTGTATAACTATGGGGAGATCAATTCCCCTAATTTTGAGAGAAACCTCCCCTATCCATAAATGTTTAGAGTATTGTGATTTGAGTATCAATTCTTACATTTATGAGCATTTAAGGTGATTGAGGATATATGAAATCACGCTCCTCATTATATACACTCACATCCTTGATTATATGTGGTGCTCATTAGTAGGAGTCTTTTTAGAGAGAAGATGCCCACCCTTACACTATGCTCTAGTGAAGGTTACGTGGGTGTCTTCATTGGCGAAGAAGGCCACGGAACCTTTGCCGAATGACACGCGATTAGTCTGATTTTTGGCAGACTTTGTTGAGATTTTTCTCCAGTAGCTGCACGTCAGTCATGCTTGTTTTTAAGAATTAGTTGCATCTTGAATTATTAGAATTAGATTTGATTTAGTCAAGATTGTTTCCTATTTTTTTGCATTATATTTTCTGATTTAGTGGGATGTTATTCACTAGCTAGTAGTTGCTAATTTTTAGGGATTTAGTATTTTCCTTTTTCATTTATTGTAATTGGTTAATGTCTTTAAATATCCTTGATGAAGATTGAATAAAATGAATACTCCTGATTTTGCTTCAGCCGTATCTTCTCTCTTTCTTGCACTCGGTTCTCTCTTCTTTTTTAAAAAACCAACAGTGGTATCGGAGCTATCTTCTTGAGGGACCTAAGGGAAGCGTGTTATTTTTCTTTCTCACTATGGATTCAGAAACACCATTCACTGCACTAGCACCGCCAGTCTTCAATGGAAACGGCTACCATGTCTGGGCAGCAAGAATGGAAGCACACATGGAGGCAAATGACCTATGGGAAGCTGTTGAGGAGGATTATGAAATTCCTCCCTTGCCTGCAAACCCAACCATGGTGCAGATTAAGAATCACAAGGAGAAGAAAATGAGAAAGTCAAAGGCTAGGGCTACTTTATTTGCAGCAGTTTCGTCAACTATCTTCACTTGAATTATGTCTCTAAGATCGGCTAAAGCCGTTTGGGATTATCTCAAATCAGAGTATGAAGGAGATGAACGAATTAGAGGCATGAAAGCACTGAACTTGAGAAGGGAATTCGAACTGCAAAAGATGAAGGAATTGGAAACCATCAAAGAGTACTCTAACAGACTCCAGAATATAGTTAATCAGGTTAGACTCCTTGGTAGTAAATTCACTGATTCTCGGATAGTTGAAAAATTTCTTGTTACTGTGCCTGAACGTTTTGAAGCAACAATAACCACCCTAGAAAATACTAAGGACTTGTCCAGTATCACCTTGGCAGAGTTATTGAATGCATTATAAGCACAAGAACAAAGAAGAATTATGAGAGAAGACAAGGTTGTTGATGGGACATTGATGGCAAAACATCAAAATGGTGGTAAGGGAAATTACCCTCCTTGTAAGCACTGTGGCAAAAATGGTCATCATCCTAATAAGTGTTTGAGGAGACCAGATGCAAAGTGCAACAAATGCAATCAGCTTGGACACGAAGAGGTGATTTGTAAAAATCAACCTGATGAACATGCACAAGTTATGGAAGAAAAGGAGGAGGATCATCTCTTTGCAGCCTCATGTTTTCCAAAAGACAATATTTTTTGTGATTATTCGTTAATTGGTAGTGGTTGTACCAATCACATTTCTCATGATAAGACCCTCTTCAAGGAATTAAAGCCAACAACAATCAACAAAGTTAGAATTGACAATGGTGAATCTATTACTGTCAAAGGTGTTGGAACCATAGCCATTCCAACTTGTTCAGGTACAAAGACAATTTTTAATGTGTTATATGTGCTTGGAATTAACATCAACTTGTTTAGTGTTGGCCAACTTTTGGAAAATGATTTTAGAGTGGTCTTTGAAAAGAAGTGTTGCATAATCAAGGACCCTAATGACCAAGAGTTGATAAAAGTAAACATGAGAAGCAAAAGCTTTTCATGGAATCCACTTGANCCCTCTGTGATTTCCCAACAGAATTAACATCAACTTGTTTAGTGTTGGCCAACTTTTGGAAAATGATTTTAGAGTGGTCTTTGAAAAGAAGTGTTGCATAATCAAGGACCTTAATGACCAAGAGTTGATAAAAGTAAACATGAGAAGCAAAAGCTTTTCATGGAATCCACTTGAGGAGGAGCAAACTATATCTTATTTGGTCAAGGAAAAAAAATGATAAAAAACAGGTTATTGAAATCAAGGAGTAGTTGCCCACCAATGATAGAAAACAAAAAACGTCACAAAAAAGGAACTTCATTGGAGAAAGATGCGTGTTTCGAAAAAAAACTCAATGCTAATGGCTCAATCAACAAACACAAGCCAAGTCGTATGGTGAAAGAGTCTTCTCCAATTCATGCACAAAAAAGTAATGAAGGTGGTGTTGATATAATTTTCAAGTCCAATAACAAAGACCATCTTGCTGATTTGCTTACCAAGTGTTTACAAGTTAACAAGGTTGTGAAAAATTTGAAGCTTGCAGCAACTGAAGTAAGGAGGAGTGTTGAGATTTTCCTCCAGCACGTCAGTCATGCCTGTTTTTAGGAATTAGTTGCATTTTGAATTATTAGAATTAGATTTGATTTAGTCAAGATTGTTTCCTATTTTGTTGCATTATATTCTCTGATTTAGTGGGATGTTATTCACTAGCTAGTGTTGGGAATTCAGGGCGCCTAAGGCAGCGGAAGCGAAAACAAAAAAAACTTTTAAACGCCTAGGTCCTAGACTTCCCGAACGGATCCGCTAGCTGAATTTAAAACTTTTGTTTAGTGGTATACCTCACGAGTTTCAATCGGTTTAGTTGAACGGGGCGTTTCCTAGAAGTCCACGTGACGCGTCCTTCCTCCGCCGGTAATCCACACGAACAGTTTCGGAGATGCCTAGGTGCTAGCCTCCTTCACTTCTCCAAGTGAATCCGGAACCTTTATCTACGGTGTTCTTTAAATTCAAGAACTCTTCTTGAATTGTCAAGAACTGTATGGCGCCTTGATCAAGAATCTTATTCTTGATCCCACACAACCTTGTCACACAAAACTAAACCCTTTAGTGTTGTGCGCCACTTTCTCTCTCTAGGAAAGCAAGGCTGTGATTTTTCCTCTCTCTCCTCACCAAAGGCAAAATCGAATTTTCCCTTGTGAAGAATTTAGGCTAAGTCGACTTTTCTAATGTGCATGAGGCTCTCACCCTTTTGTGATTTCACTCTCAAGAATCTAATCCTCAAGTTGTGAACTCTCTCTAACCTAGAGCAAAAATCAAATTTTCTCTCTTGGTTAGCTCTCTCTCAAAGTCGACTCTGGCTTCCTTTTTATAGGGTTTGGGGACTTTGATAATTATAATTTAGGAAACCCTAAAATCATATAATTATCAAACCATAAGATTATGATATCTTTATATCAAAATTATATGACTTGAATTCCAATTTTAAATATTACCATAATATTAAAATTGGATTCAAAATGCAATCTTGGAGAATCAATTTGGAAGATCAAATCTTCCAAGATCTTTCTCAAGCCCATGCGCCATTCTCCTTTTAAATTTGTTGGAATTTAATAAATCAAAATAACTAACTAACTCTTAGGAAGTTATAACTAATTTGTTATTTTCCAACAATATTGATTTAAAGAATTAACATAATATCTTTAAGTCAATCTCACCAAATCT
>QANZ01038692.1:21327-101921 GCA_003254925.1 Chamaecrista fasciculata
GTATATATAAGGATAATATTTTTTGTAATGTACAATATTTAAAACCAGTAATGAGAAAAAATATATAATTCATACAAAAAAAATACATGTTGATCTCTCCTCCAGTATATATATGGGTAATATTTTTTGTAGTTCAATAACTACAAAAATTATTAGAAAAATATATAATTCATACTCAAAAAATATATATTTTGGTCTCTTCAAATAAATTATTTTTTCAAATAATTATCTTATTTTTTAATATACGCTATACTGTTGAAATTATGTAAAAAAATTTGAATAATAATTTGTTGTTAGTTGAAGATAAATTATTTGGTCTACAAATTTGTAAAGATTATTCTATTTTTATCCTTGAATTTATTTTTTGGTCATTGAATTTAAAAGAGAGAGACCCAATCGTTGATGAATAAGATTTTTTACAGGCAGAGACACACATTTCACTTCGTAAGGACCGATTCGTTGAATCGATATAAAATCGTGGTCCAAATAGAAGATTTTTAAAATTTTCATGTTATTTACATTTTGATCCTTTCATTTCATTACATAAAGCAACTCCAACCTTCATTACAAATATTCACCTTTAGCATAAATTCCAAGACAATTTCATTACCATTTCATAACAACCACAACCAAAAAGTCAAAATATCATTTTTTTTATTTTTATCTTATTCCATTATCAATTATCAATTCTACTCCTATACAATTTAAAAAAACCCATATAATTATTTCAACTAACCACCATCATTACATACCCTTTTTCATAATTTCACATCATATTTTTTTCATTACATCTCAAACTAATCCAAACACCATTTTCATTACATAATTTTCTCATTACCATTTCATTACACAAAATCATCATTTCATTACATACTTATAATCCAAACACACCCTAAAATATCTTGTGAAACATTGAATTCAAATAGACATAAAAGAAGGATCCTCCATGGATATGGGCTTTTTCGTCAAAGTGTGGAGCCCAATGTTGACATAAAATGTTATGGGGTTAGGTGAAGGGTCATTGTCCTTTTAATTCTACGACCTTAATTCAATTAGTTGGTTATTATTCAGCTTTCATCACCAAGAGTGTATTTTTAATTACAGAGGATTAAGATATGAACATCATCATTAGAAATGGCTCATCTTTTGGAAACAAGCCTTATCAAAACTCTCTGAAGTGTTTTTCATCGATTTTGACCTAAAATTCTAGCTTCGTTGTAAAACTTATTGAGTATTTTAGGAGTAATAGTAGTTTTTTTTTTTTTAGTTTTCTCAGTTTATTAGTATAATAGTCTAGATTAAGATTAATCTTTTTTTTTTGGCCAATAAATTAATCTTATTTGAATGAGAGAGCAAACAGTTTAAAATATTTCCAACAATTTTAATTTTAAGAATTAAAACTAAATTCTCTTTAACTCACTAATGATTATACCAAATCATTATTAGTGTAATAGTAGAGCTATACATATTTAATTAATTGGAAGTTGCAATCAATAAGTCAACTTTGATAATTTAACATCACTTGCAAGAGTGCTTGTTTCTTAATTAGATTAAACATAAGAAGATTTAAAATAAAAAATAGATTATTGTTTTAGAAATTCGCTGATGGCTTTCTTTAACCTAATGCAAAATTCAAAAAGTGTTTTCTTCTAAACCTTTAAAAAATATAGGCATATTCATTTCGTCTCCAAACTTTACACCTGTTGTCAATTTTGTCCCCAATCTTTTTTTGCTGTCAATTTAGTCCCCAAACTTTACACATGCTTTCAATTTCGTCCCCAATATTTTTTTGTTGTCAATTTCGTCCTTAATCTTTCACATTTTGGTCAATTTTATCCTTTGCTCTTATTTTAGCCAAATATTGATGACAAAATCTATGTGACTAACAATATATAATGTAAAATTGATAGAAAAAAAAAACTCAAATCCTAACTTAGATTCAGAAACAGGATACAGTCTGTCGTTAATTTATTAAAAGAAGTTAGTCAAAGATAAAATTGACGAAAATGTGAAAGATTGGGGACGAAATTGAAAGTTTATGTAAAGTTTGGGGACGAAATTGACAGCAAAAAAAGATTGAGGATGAAATTGACAGTTTGTGTAAAGTTTGGGGACGAAGTTGACAACAAAAAAAATTTGGGGACGAAATTGACAGTTGATGTAAAGTTTAGGGACGAAATGAGTACTTTTGCCAAAGTTATATTCAACTCTCGAATTTTATAGTTTACTGTTACACTTTAGTCTTTACAGTATTTTTTTAAAAATATTTCTAACAGACGGGAAATTAAATCTTGATGAGTTAATGATTTTCAATATTAGAATTTAGATACTGAATTTCGGCAAAAAAAAAAAAAGTAGATATCGAATAGTTAAGTAATGTATTTTAAAAAAAAAAAAAACATTTTTCACCGTCAAATTTTGCTTTGATTTTGCGTTCCAGTTAGAAGCCGACCAAGTGTGAATGGGAAAGTAAAGTGTAGGCTCATCCTAGCCCCTACTCTTATTGCTAGTGCTCTAAAATTAATTAATAGATTTTAATCAATGTATTTTTTTTAAAAAAAAAAAAGTAATTTTATACTGTGAAACTCTCAACTATTTAACTATTTGAGAACTGTAGTTTTATTTTGAAATAAGTGCTTTTTTTTTTAAGTTACCATATACATATTTTGAAATTTTATTGAACAGAATACTAATAAAAGTATATTAAAATATTAATTAAGAGATATACATTAACATTAATACTTTTAATAAAGTGAAAAGTAGGAATTATATAAATTATTATATTTATTACTTTTTCAAATTTTAGAGTGACTTAATCGAGATACTGATTAGATCTATTAATTAAATAACTAATTAATTTGTGGTTGTTTGCAAATTCAGTGTTAGTTAGGATTAGGGACTATAGGGTGGCTACTCTTGCTTGTTGTTGGGACCCACTGTTATTTCCAATTATTGGCTCTTATTTTTTGTTCGTGTTTGTGTTCTTATTTGTGATAATGACTTTTAACTGTTAAGCTACCTCATTTTCTTTAATTTTTAAAAAGTGATATCTATTTAGTTTGTAAATACTTAGAGATTATTATATTTTTTATAGTAGAGATCATTAAAATATATTTTATCTATATTAATATTTTTTTAAAATTAAATAATTCGACTCCAACTTAAGACATCAAGTGTTCATTTTCTTTTTTGGTGGATTAGACTTCATTTGTTAGTAGAGATTATTAAAATATATTTTATTGTTATTATTTTTTGTTGATGGACTTTTTTTGCACTTACTTTAAAATAAAAAGCCATTTATCCAAAAATATCGTGAAATTTTCTTGTCTCGTACACACAAAGAAATAACAATATTGAAAGCTTCGAAATTACATGGTTTAGGTTCAACTCTTGGTAATTCCTCATTTGATAAGTTATTTGTAAGTACTTTTATAAGTATTTTTTGAGTCCGGAGATCTACCCTGATCCTAAACTAGAGCATCATCCCCTCATTTAAATTTTTTGTTAAAAAAAATAATGAAAGCTTCGAAAGCCTAATTTAGCTTTCAACCTCAATCATAATGGATGAAACATTAGTGCATTAGTGCACAAGTGCATTACATAGACAACTCTCATTCTCTAGAACCCAAAGTACTGTTTTTTTTCATTTATTTAGTTTAAAAGAAGTTGAATAGTGAAATTAAAAATTTTAAAAAACGGCAATCATCATTCATATAGGTAAGGCTAGCTCTCTATGAATGACAATAATAATAAATAAAGTTGCTATCACACAAATGAATTGGTTAGCAATTAGCTTTGCCTTCTATTTTCAGTACTACTTTTTTTTTATTAATATAAAAACATTAAAAAACTAAGCACAACAAATATTAAAAGTTGGAGCACAGATTCGTGAAGAATTAATTTTTGGTCTGTCGGACTGAGGATACCTTGAAAACAAAAAAAATATATTAAAGGTTGGAATACAAGTTAAACAAGTTGTCCACACAATAACAAGCCGCAATTAGACATGCCTGCATCAGTAATATTTCATTTAAGAATGATATTCTATAAGTATTCATAAATTTTACTTATTAGATTTAAATATAGATATAAATAAAAATAAAATAGGTCTAGATATAGAGATTTCTCTATTTAATATTGTTAGTCAAAGTTTGAATTCGAAAATAAAAATACTCAACTCGTATTTTATCTAATATAATAAATTTTAATTTTTTAATATATAAATATATATTATAATATTAAATTATATTATATATAAGTATTAAGTTAAAAATTCTGTATAAAATATAAAATTTAATAATATATATATTTTATAAAAAAACAAATTATATATTTCAATTTTCCTTTCGAAATTGAGTATAGATTCTCTCGCCAATAAAACAAAAGAAATTCAGTATAGATCCAGAGATTTAACTAATTATCAAGTACGGAAATGGATGAGATTGAATTTGATATCATACATAGAGATCTTGAGACTAGAAATGAGCATAATTTTTTTTTTTATGGATCCAAATTGGAAGATCATAAATTCATAATATTGACTAACTTTATCGATATACTATATGGGCTTTAAGGCAATTGTTAAGGTACATTAATTGCACTTGAATTTTTATTTTGAAAATACAATTTCACTTCATAATTTTAAAGAAGTAATAATGCATCTTAGAATTTACCTCAAAATTTCCATATGAAAGGATAAAGAGAAGTTATTTTCTTTAAAGTATATGAATATGTTTTAGAAAAATCAATTCATATTAAGTAAAAGTACTTATACACGTTAAAATTAATTTTTTTTAAAAAAAATAAACTACTTGAAAGATATAACTTGGAAATAGAAGTAGAGACAAAAAGAAAGAAATAATTGAGTGAATAGTTGTGGAGGTCAGAACCGGACGGTGTCGTTTTTAGAGGGTCACAAGTCGTAACTAACAACTAAGGAAGCGAGTGGGTCAAAAACTCAAAAAAAAATGGCTTCTGGTGTGAATCATTGAAAGTTGAAACTTTAGGATTTTTTATGTCATCATGAAAATAATAACTTAATATAGTATATTATTATTGTAAATAAAATATTTTAATTAGCTTGAAACACCAAAAACAATAATTTAAGTGATAAATTTAATAATATTTTTATTCAATTTCTTTTTATTTATATTCGGTTAAATTAAATGTTTAGTTCCTATAGTTTTACTAAAATTATCATTTAGTTCCTATGCTTTAATTGTATATGATTTAGTCCTTCTTGAAGTTCAAAATTTTTGTAATCTCGTCCTTAAAGTTATAACAACTTTAACTTATCAATTATGTGTCATTAAATAAATATCAAAATATGTAATTATATCATATCTAATTCATAAAAAGAGGCACATATAATATAATAAAAAAATTGAATTAAGAGTTATTTTATAGGAAGCTTAATTGTGCGGATTACATGATACAACTATTGATGAAAATAGAAATATATAGAATTGTATTCTGTTAGCATTGTATGTACAAGTGTTACTCGGCCAGATCTTCAATAAAATAAGGTGAGTCAATTTATGCATCATCCCTTAATCGAACAATGGTTGGTTGTGAAGAGGATCCTTAGATATCTCCAAGGCACAAAAGAAATGGGATTGCATCTTTAGAAATGTACCTTCCCACGATTAAAAGCTTTGTGTGATGTAGATTGGGCATTAGATCCAGTGGATTGAAGGTCAACATTAGGATTTTGCATCTATTTTGGTCCCAACCTCATATATTGGGTGTTAACTAGATTTAAATTTAGGGTAAATTACATTTTGGTATCCGGTTCTATGGACCGATTTTACTTTGGTACCATGTACTTTCAAAAGTGACACTTTGGTATCCTGTTATTTCTTTTTTTTTTTCTTGGCCCGATTGGTATCCTCTTATTTCAAAAGTGATACTTTGGTATTATGTTATTTGCACTGTTAACACGTTGGTACCCCAACAAAGGTAGAACAACAAATCGTGAAAGAACAGGATACCAAAGTGAAATCGGACTATATAACAGAGTACCAAAGTGTTAACGGTGTAAAGAACCGGGCACCAAAATGTAATCTACGCTTATTATATTAATAAAAATGTTTATATTTAATATCTATCTATAGTGTCTCAAATAAAATTGCTTACTCAAAAGAAGTATAACTATATAGGTGTTCGGCTCTATATCATAATTTACTTTACAGTGTGTTTCCACCGTTAACATGTGAACTTGGGCTGTAATGTGAGGTTGCCAATTGTTTGGATTGGGCCTTACGATACATATAGATACAGCTTGTTTTTTTTATTAAACACATATATACTATTATTACTAAAATAATAATGGCCCAACGGACTAAAGTTCTTCAGATATTCTTCTTTTTTTTTTTTTGCAAATGAATTGATACTCTAAGGTAAAACTGCACAATCTTCCTAGTCTATATTTTGGCTTAATATAGTTTTACTTGAAAAAAAAATGTTAGAATCTTCGTGGATTTCTTTAAATATAAAGATATGAAATTAAAATATTAAATATATTAGTTTTAATTATATTCTATTAATAATGGTATTTTAATTACATTCAAACAAAATAGGAAGTCAAGTGTAATAAGAAAAAAAAGGAAGTGAAGTCTATAGTAGAATATCAGGTGATGAACTAAGTTCTGGCCCGAGGGGCTTTATCTGGTTCGGTGAGGAATTCGGGCGACGATTTTCTGCAAAACAAAGAACAGCTGGGGTGCTGCCCCACGATTCTCCTCCGATGCCCCTAAGTTAGTAAATAGTATTTGAGAGTAATCAGTCTAGACTGAGTAGAGTGCATTACCTTCATTGAGGCTGTCTAAGCCTTTTGATAGTGCAGGTGGCCATAGCTAGGTCCGATATTCAGGGGATTTTGTTTCCCACTGGTTCTAGGAGAATCCCTTTAGTGAAGATATCTTAGGTAAATCTTTACCGAAATCATTAATTTCCGAAAGAAGGGATGCATGACTGACTCACTTTCCCACATAAGATATGATGAGCTGATGACTGTCACGATCTCCCCGATGTGGGACATGGCCTGGCGGCCATGCCCTAAGGATTGGGGCATGGCCAATGGTTGGGGCATGGCCGCCAACCATGTCCCATTGTGGAGCATGGCCAAGCGATCATGTCTTAGTAGTTGAGGCTGGTTTGTTCTTTTTTACGGTACGTTTCCTTTGTTATATTATCATCAGGCTTGACATTCATAGTTTAATAAGCTAAACCTATAAAACAATGCCATATATTCTAACTTAAGCCTTTGCTACAAATTGCCGTTTGCTCTAATTAATCATTCTTACTCCAAAAATCTATCTTTTCTCAATTTTATTTCTGCCTGTGTCTAAAACCATGAAGTTTAGGTTTAAATTGTGTGTATGATATGATAATATCAGATATTTTTATCAAGAGTAACAATAGTGAAATTTTGAACTCCCAAACTATTAAATAACCTATCAATTAAAAAAATTAAAATGCAAAAATAATATTTACTCTCTTAAGATTCAGACTTCCTATGTGATTACTCTTTTACTAATAATAAAATTAACATTGTTTGAAAAATAATTGATTTCTTTTCAAAAATTAAAAATATATATTAAACCAAAGTAAAAGTTTTGAATTAAAAGGAAAAATGAGTAAAACTTCAATTTTTTGAGGAGGGCTTTTGCCTACTTTTTAATTGTTTGTCCATATCGCTATAAAGTTTGCAATAATGGCATACCGATTATAATCACTGCTGAGCATAACTTGATTCCTATAACATGAAATAAATAATAGTTCCCAAGATTACAATTAATAAATTCTTAATTAATGACTTGACCACGATATCTATACATAAACATTAATATTGGTCTAGCCGTCTAGGCATTAAGAGATTTAATATTGTTTAAATAAAATTTTGAGATTGAGATATAGTAAATATACTAAATACATCTACTTTAATCATTTTTCTAGCATAATCACATACTTCAAGTTTGAATTAATCAAAACAAAATTTTTGAAAAATCAAAATTGTAAAAAAAAAAAAAAAACAACATTGACTAGATTAAAAAAAAAAAAATACATTAGACTTGACTTTCATGTATTGCCTTACACACACACGTTCAACTACCCAAACAAATTAAACCACACCTGTTTACTAATTGGCTAGCTTCAACTAATGTTTGAGCTTTATTGACGAGTTATTCACCTCATTTCATTGAAATTCCTTGTGTTGGCCATCCTCAAGTTAAACTTAACACAATAAGCTCCATCAGTTTTGAAGCTAGTAAATAAACATTTGACACGTGATAAAAATTTGATGCAGGACCAATCATGATAGAAAGAAAATATGAAACACACATTTTTACATGACTAATCATAGAAGAGAAAAAATATAAATTAAGTTTCTAATTGGAAGAACCTTATAATAAATATATAAGAAACTTTACTTAAGTTTTTTCCTTTGTTATATATGTTGAAAATAATGAAAACGAGGATACTAGGAAATTAAATAAGAATATATATGTGAAATTGGAAGGATTAACTTTGCCAGAAAAGAGGATTTGGATCTTTTAAAATGTAATATTTAGTATAGTTTGTACAATTTAGAAAGAGATAGGAAGATATAGAGAAAGAAAATATAAGTCTCAAACTTTATCATTTTAGAGCTCACTCTTTATCTCTATAAAATATTCTCAAATTTTGGGAGTATAATTGAAACTGATATTATATTTTGAGAGTACAATTGACAAAAAATAATATTATGGCTACAACTGAAAATGACCGCATATTTTAGAAGCACCAAGAGTACTTTTGGAGAAAAAAAAAAGAACTCAATAAGAGTAATCTATTTAATCTTGTTTGCTGACGACTCTAATTAAAAAGAGAAAGAGTTCATCGAGAGTAACTAATAGTTTTAATTTCGTCACATTCAAATTTATATAATGAGATATGAATCATATGACCATATTTAATATTTTTTGATAAAAATATAATTGTTAGAAAAGTTTAGTGAACATGCCGTCACAATCTTACTGTTGTTTGGTGGATCTTGGATCATCCAACGAGGATCATAGTTTGACCTTTCTTGAAACTATATTTGTATATTATATATTAACATTTAATTTAGCATCACCATGCATATATCTCCCTTTTCTACTACTTCTCACTATCTTTTCAGATAGAAAGGGAATAACATGATTATATATCTAAAGCCCAAATGAATTTGCTTTCTCAACGCCCTTTTAAACCCTTTAATTTTTACTCTATCAAACAAGAAGAAAAAAGGAAGCACCTTTAATTTAGTGAGCAAGAATTAAAGCCAGCTTTTGCTATATATGAATGAATAATGGTGCTAAAAAGTGAATTTAATTAATTAATTAGGCATATTACTCCGATGGATCAACTTTAATTCTAGATCATGCTTAATTTTTTTTTCTAAGTGAGTGATCCACCAATCCAACAAATTAAAGTTAGCATCTTGCCTTTTGAATCTTGGGTATTATTCATTTTTTTTAAAATGGTTAAGCACACCCACTTTTCTCACCTATTCATTTTAATTTAAAGTTTGGGGTCAGAAAAAAAGCTGCCACCAAGTATTTTTTTTTTTTTAAAAAAAAAACAAGACAGAGAGGAGAAAACGATATATGGAAGTAATAATACTCATGCATTCCCATGTGTGATCTGAAATGAATTCGAATGCTTAATAGCTTTAGCCTACAGTGATATTATATAGTACTATATATTATATACCTCTTGTGATTTTGAAACATAGCTAGCTAGCTTATGCTTATCTGTTGCAAAAGAGGACAACAATAATGATCTAATGCCAAATCTAATGGCATCTGCTTGTGTTTCAAAAAAAAGGTATATATAAAGATATGACGATCCACTTGGTTTTGTCCACCGTCAAAATGAGGACACAATCGTACCACTATACACTTCGTTTTTGTGCAATCTTCATCTCATCTATTCTAGGATTTCTAGGACAATGATTAATTAAGAAATAGCGAAGATTATTGTATATAAATCATATATTATAAAATGAGAATGTTGATATGGGTTGTGATTTTTAGCTCACAATGAATGTTAAGTATGTGAATCAATTCTTACATAATAAATACACTTGTAGGAGGAATGAAGAGCCTTAATTCTTATTTAACTCCAAATAAAATTAATTGAGTCTTGCTAATAAAATCCGAATATCGATCGATGAAAAAACAAAAAAAGAAAGTAGCGGAATATATTTATTATGAGACAAGATAAGCATATTTTACTTTATTTCAAAATCTTCATCACTGATATTTTCACTTTAATTAAGAATGAAAAAAAAAATAATTTATTAAAATTTTCACAGAATTATAATTTAATAATTATATATCATAAATATATTTTTTTTATTTCTTTTATATATATATATATATCAAATATTTAGTTTCGACGAATAATATTTCAAAAATTAAATAGTTGACATTTCTAAATAAATTAAGACTACAAAATATATTTACAATATTCATAAACAAAATTACAATTTTCGAACAAATATGAGGACTTAAAATTAAATAAATTTACTCTTTTCTTTTTTAAAAAGATAAATTACACTTTGGTACTTTGTGGTTTGACCTCATTCCATTTTGGTACCCAGTGGTTTAAAATGTGACACTTTGGTACCTTGAGGTCTCCACTGTTACCCCTTTGGTATCCTAAGTAATTTTTTTTGGTAGTTTCTGACAGAATTTGACACGTGATATGCACGTGGGTTCACTAAAACTTAATTTTGTCCAACATTTTGCCACAATAAAGATCAAACGCTGTTTTTTGAAACCTAACTTTGAATTCTCTAAAAAAATTCTTAGCGCGGAGAATTTAATGTTAGGTTTCAAAAAGCAACGTTTAATCTTTTGTTGTGGTAAAATGTTGAACAAAATTGAGTTTTAGTGAGCCCACATGCATATCACGTGCTAAATTCCATCCAAAACTAACGAAAAAAACTTCTTAGGGTACCAAAAGGGTAACAGTGAAGACCTCGAGGTACTAAAATGTCACGTTTTAAACCATAAGGTACCAACGTGGAATGAGGTCAAATTATAAGTACCAAAATGTAATTTAGCTTAGAAAAATATCTACTTTTGAGAATCACATTCATCTAGTTATACATGTTGATCCATGATGTTTTGTTATTTTGTTTTAAAATCACAAAAAGGAGGTTGTCTAGTTAGAAAAATGAGCCAAAAATGATAAGAAAACAATGCAATTAAGTAAGACCTGAAAAAGAAAAAGTGGTGAGAGTGATTGATTAGGATTAGGGGAACGTAAATGAGGATGATCCAATATTGTACTATTGATTTATTGTGTGGGCTTGTTTTGTGAAAGGGCTCCACAATGTGCATGATGTTGTGGCGGTAGTAGAATTCAATGTGGAAATTGGAATTGATGCCAAGGCTCCCTAATTGCTTAATTTAATTCATTTAATTTTTCATATTTCATAATTCTTTTTTTTTTCTTTCTGTTTTACATAAGTACTCTCAAATTGAGGCAATCTTATTTGAGACATTATTGTCAAATATCCTACTAAATATGGATACCTTTTTCCATAAGCTATTAACTCTTTCCATTAAATCTAATCTTATTGATTTCATAATTCATATGTAATTCATTGAATGATGGAAATGAAGAGAGCGGCAGTCAAATTGGAATTGGAAATGGTGAATGGGGTCCATTCCAATTGAATGAAGACCATGTTTTTGTTAAATTGCCTGCAATAATGAGTCTGTGATGAGATTGTATCCTTTTTAATGTCTCTTTTGGCCTTGGACCCTCCTCAATTATCATACTTTCATACCATTCATTTCTCTTCTGCTTTCAGCTTTCTACAGCAAACTTTTTTTTTCATAGAAACCAGGAACTTAAATTAACAAAAAGATCCAGAGATCAAGAACATCCAATACATCAATCTATGCCTACTATGCGTGGCACAACCACCCCATAAAAGTCAGCAAAATAGAGGGAATTAATAAAGTTAGGCATACAATCATAAGAAACAAAAGATGATCTCTCTTTCAAAGCATGTTTTGCCATTGCATTCGCACAGAAATTGCCTTCACGGAGCACATGTTGAACTGAGGTTTGCTGGAACAGAGCGAGCTTTGATCTGATAGCATGGATGACAAGGAAAAAGTGATGAGAATCATGAGAAGAAGAGCAAATTAGATCAACAACATACTTGCAATCAGATTCCACAATAATACAAGATAAATCCAAACTTTGAGCAAGATAAATTCCAAGAAGAATGGCCCATAATTCTGCCAAAAGACTGCATCCAAAACCTAGGTAACTAGAGAAACCCGCAGTCCAAACACCCGCATCATTCCTAATCAGACCCCTAGCAGCAATGGGGCCTAAACCATTGGTATTTTGCAAGCAAGACCCATCAGAGTTGATTTTATACCAATAACAGGGAGGAGGATGCCACTTAACATAAATGGTAGAGGTTAAGAGAGTAATAGGGTCCGCATTGGTAAGCGAAAACCATTCTAAAGCATGAAAATGGGCAAGAGACACAGTAGAGTTATAGCAAAACGGAGCATGATGGAAAACTTTAAGGTTTTTTGACATCCAAAGATACCATAAGCTATAAATAAACATAGTGCCATGTGAGGGACCCCAAGGAAGAGAGGAATCAGAGCAAGCATTAATTTTCAGCCAAACATAGAAATCATCATTTGGAATCAGATTAATAAAAGCTTTATTAGCTTCCCAGAATAAAAGAGCCATATCACAATCTTTAAGGACATGTTGAAGAGTCTCGGATTGGCTACCACACAAAGTACACACATTAGATATATTGATGCCTCTACAAGACAGATTTTCAGCACTAGGCAAAGCATTATGAGTGATTTTCCACATAAAGAAACATTTCCTAGCTTGGCACTTGAGATGCCAAATCCAAGTGAAACTGGAGCAGCTAGAATACAGATCAGAATGATTGTGGGGTCGGCATGCAATCTGGTATGCAGAACTTAAAGAAAAAATGCCATTGAGATTAAATCTTCAAACAGTTTTATCACTACTCTGGACATCAATATCTCGGGGGATAGCTTGGATGCTATTAACAATATCATTTGGGAGCACAAAAGGAATCTTAGACCAGTTCCACCCACCATAACTAGTCAAGACATCAAAAACTTTGAGGGATTTATCCTCAGCCCTCAACGGACCACAAACAGCTTTATACAAAGGGCCATAGTTGCACCATGAATCATACCAAAAAGAAGTATTTTTCCCAAAAAAGATGATGTTATGAGAACCTGCAAGAGCTATATGTTGGCCTCTCAAGAGACCTTTGCCAATCACAGAAGCAGCACAAGATTTAAGCTTCAGTCTAAAAGAACAAAGTGCAGCCCAAATATCATTATTATCATGACTAAGAGCTCTCCAAAGAAGTTTAGCAAGAAAAGCATTATTTCTTTCAAAAGACTTACAGATGCCAAGCCCTCCATTTTTCTTTGATTGACAAATTTTATCCCAATTGACCAAATGAATTTTATTTGAACCCCTCCCATCACTCCAAAGAAAATTCCTCAGCTTTATCAATTAAGAGGCATACAGTCTTGGGAATAGGTATGCATTGCATGTAGTAAGCAAGAATACGAGAACAAACAGAGTTAATGAGAGTAACTTTACCCATCGAAGATAGAGACTTGGACTTCCATGAGTCAAGATTGCAAAGAACCTTATCCAAGAGGAATTTATAGTCTGAAATCTTATTGAAAGACCAAGAGGAAAGCCAAGGTACTTCCCTGGGTTGGTGGTAGCTTTGAGACCAAAAAGAGATTCGGCAGCCAAGATGTCTGAAGAAGAACAATTTTTAGATATCCATAAAAAAGATTTATTTTTATTAATGGAAAGACCAGAGCATCCAGTGAAGGTGTGTAGGGCAGAAAGAGCAGCATGAAGACTACGGGGGTCATTTCTAACAAACAGAATAACATCGTCAGCATAGAATAAATGGGACACACTGATGTTTTTTATCTTGAAAGGTTTCCAGGCCCCAGAAATCACCTCTTTGTTGATCAGAGCAGAGAAGATCTCCATACAAATGATAAAAAGGTAGGGTGATATAGGGTCACCTTGCCTTATGCCGCAACCAGGAGAGAAAAAATCGGTGATACCACCATTAATAAGGACAGAATGTTGAACTGAAGAAATACAGCTCTTCAAGATGTTGACCCATTTAGAAGGGAAATTAAGAGACATCATAGCATTAATCAAAAACACCCAATTAATCTTATCACATGCTTTCTCAAGATCTAGGTTAATCATAACAAACCCATGTTTACCATGCCTAAGATTTTTCATCTTAAAAACCACTTCTTGGGCAACCACAACATTATCAATACCTAGCCTTTTAGGGACAAATGCACCTTGATTCGGAGAAATAACAGAAGAAAGAAGAGGTTTGAGCCTATTAGCTAACAACTTAGTAAAGATCTTGTAGACAGTGGTGCATAAACTTATAGGCCTAAAGCTACGAACCTCAGAAGGATTTGCACACTTGGGAATAAGACAAATGAGAGTCTTATTCCAAGTTGTTGGAATAGATTCGGAAAGGAAAGCTTTTTTAATTTCAGCAACAATGTCGTCACCAACAAATTCCCAAGAGGATTGGAAGAAAGCTGGTTGGAAACCATCTACCCCTGCCGCTTTGTGAGGTTTAAGGTCAAAAAGTGCTTTTTTAATTTCAGCAGCTTTCGGAATATCTGAGAAACCCAAAGTGGGTTGTAACTTGCTCAAAAAAGGAATAATATCAGAAGGAAAAGGAGAGAACTGGGAGGGCGAAAACAGGTTTCTAAAATAATTGATGACAAGAGAGCGGACATCATTAGGATTTGAGATCCAATCTCCCGAGTTATCTTTTAGAGCAGTAATCTTGTTAGCCCTTCTTCTTTTAATAACAGAAGCATGAAAATATGATGTATTAGCATCACCTAATTTCAACCAATCAATCCTGGACTTAGACTTCCAAAGAGTTTCTTGAAGAGATAAAATATCAGAGTATTCCTTACCTAAGGAATCAAGCAGATTAAGGAGAAACTGGTTATGGCCATCAGAAAGGGCTCTATGGATACCATTAATGCGAGCAAGGACCCTTTTTTTTCTTTGAAAAATATTGCCAAAAGAGAGTTTATTCCAGTTAATAGCCTCAGATTTGAGAAGCTCCAGTTTAGAGAATAAAGAGGCTTCAAGATTAGAAATCCAAAGATATTTGGACAGCTCTTTAAAATCCGGTTGATCAAGCCAAATACGTTCACATCTAAAAGGCCTTGGAAAGAAGGTATGTATCAAAGGCTTAGAAACCAAGAGAATCGGATTGTGATCAGATTTGGACAGTAAACTTTTCATTCTTCTTATTATTAAGGCTAGTAAAGCTCTATTTTGGGCTTGAATTTTGTTTTAGATATAACAGTTTTATGTATAAATCAATAATATGCAAAGTTCTTAATTTGTTAAAAATCACTGCTGAATGCAAGTGTCATATTGACATGCATGTTGTTAAATTTTTTTTTTTTGGTTCCTCAAGGTATCTCTCAAGGTATCCCCCAGCCCGACAGGTCAAGCACTAATCCTTCGCGGATTGGTGCTCCATTTAAGACTCGACTAAGTTGTATTTTAAAACATGTTAAATATTTTTTAATTATGTCTTGTCCAACGGTGAGAGTTCAAGTTTTAAGGACTTGAGCTCCCCCAAGCAATCTCCAAAATGAAATTTAAAATATTCGAAATGATTTATTTTGAACTTGTTTTATAACTTCTCAGTATATAATGTATACAAACTCCTCAGAATATTTAACTATTGATTTTTAAATTTACACTGAATCAATTAACCAGTTTGAATAATCATATACATGATTTGGTTTCTGTATTTAAACTAACTTTATATTTTGTAATTCCTGAATTTGTACTGAATTTGGTCCCTAATTTTGTACTTTTTGGTCCCTAAATTTGGCTTAGGGATCAAATTGTTGACAATTACAATAATTCAGAGATTGAGTAGTTAACTCAGTGTAAATAAAGGGACCAAATAATAGATTTTTTCAATATTTAAATACTTGTTAAAAAATAAATTTTGATTCAAACTATTTAATATATACCAAGATTTCCACCATTTATAAAAAGATACCATTGATCAGTGTTAGTTTTAAGAATAAACTAATAATTTGGTCTTTAAAACATTATTAAACTAATAATTGAACTAACAATTTAATTTTTGAAAGATTGAAATACATAATTTTTTTTACTAAATAATATACTGTTTTAATCTTTTAAGAATTAAACTGCGTATTTTAATGTTTCAGAAACCGAATTATCAATTTGATAATTTTTTTTAAGGGATTACATTATTAGTTTATTCTAATTTTAATCATTGCATTGGTTAATTATATAATAATAATAATTTTGTGAAACAACAAAAATCCAATTGTTTTATGATGTGAGCGATATGGGGAGAGAGAACAAGCAAGTTAGTTGGATTTGAAAAGAAGAAAGCAGCAGTTATAATATGAAACTGGCATTGTCAGCGATGGAATAAGAATAACAATCCAAGAAAAAACATTAAATTTATATAAAGAGAGCGTATGATTTATGAGAAGAAATCATGGTTTCCTAATGCTTCTAACTCCACCTGGGTGTCTCGTAGTACTAAGATGCTATTCTCACATCACTTTCCGACTAGAGAGTACTATATGTTTATGAACTAAGAGAGAGAAAACTCACACACACAACTGGGAAAGCCATTAACTATTTCAAGCTCACCAATAATTATATAGCTCCATTATACACACTGCATTTTTTGGTAAGACGTTTCCGTTTTGGTGAGCTGTTCTCTTTTAAGATTAAATAAATAAAGATTATAAAATAAATAATAAATAAATAAAATAAGGCCAAAACCTCAAATTGTTCCCTTATGTATGGGGTGGACTTCAAATTAGTCCCTTATATTTCATTTGCTTTAGATTGATTTTACATGTTTTCATAATTTCTCAAATCGGCCTGAAACATACTTTCAAGATGTGATTTAACTTCATTTTCTCATGATTTCAACTAAGCAGAGAAAAAAAATTCTTGAAGAGTTTGTATATAGTTTCAAATCCATTGCATTTGGACGTGAAGCGAGATAAATATGACCAACTTCGCTTATTTGACCTTAAAACAAGTTCACTTTCAAGATTCAAATTGACCTTATTTGTTGACAGTCTCAAATATTCGTCAAAAGAAACTCGTAATTCTAAATTCAAAGCATTCAAACTTGAAAAGAAAGAGATATGACCATATTCAGTATTTTTTGGGACCAATTTTAAAAAATATAAAAACATGTAGTACCGATTTAGAAGAAATGAAACATAAGGGACCAATTTAAAATCTATCCCATATATAAGGGACCAATTTGAAGTTTTGGCCATAAAATAAATTATATTTAAGAAAAAATTGTCATTTAGTCTTTATACCTCACTCAAAATTTTAATTTAATTAATCCCTATAATTTTAATTTTTTAAATCTTTAAATTTTAGTCCTTCATATTTAATTTGTGACTAAATATAGAATAAGTTAATTATATACTAATGAAGTTGTGGATTCAGATGACGGAGAAGATAACGTTAAATAGCTTTAGGAGATTGGGTTGAACCTGCAAGAAGAAACAAAGGGGTTGGACCCCGAATGCACTTCGATGTCAGAGTCAGTAGATGTTTCTGGAGAATAAGCGAAAAATACAGTGAAAAATGAGTTTAGGAATATAAGAATGCGTCCCTTAATGAGGAATCAAGACCTATTTATACGTGTGCTTGGAGATAAAGAAGTTGTTTATCTTGGAGGCCAAATCGAGGAGGCCATCAAGACAGTTATCAGATGGTTAAACCAGGTAGCTAGTTGGATAAAATAAGACCGCGCTGGGACTTAATGATCGTTAGAAGCTCTTTAGGGGGATCCCCACTAGGAAGTGCCTTATCAATTTATCATATACTAATACTAATATAAATAAGGTCAATTTCAAAGTTCACAAAATTTAGGATCACATTTTTTTTAATACTTACATTTATTTAAAAAAGTTAAGATAAAAAATTAAAACCTTAAGGACTAAATTAAGATTTTGGATAAATAATAGGAACTAAATTAAAATTTTAGACAAACTATAAGGGTCAAATAAGGAATTTTTCCTATATTTAATTTAGTAAATTTGACGAGGACAGTGTAATTTATTTATTGTCCACACACATGCCTCCTGTTGCTTCATAAATCTCATCACCTTCCTCGTTCACTCTCTCTCTCTTTATTTGAAGAGAGATGTGGGATCACTCTGTAAAAACATGAGCTTTTCAACTATATGCATTCCTTTCCTCCTTCTTCTTCTTCTCTTCGTGATTCCATGCTTTCCCTTAAACAGAGACGGCGTTCTCTTGCTTTCTCTCAAATACTCTGTTTTAAGCGACCCTCTTTCCTCTCTCGCCACTTGGAATTACAGTGATGACACTCCTTGTTCATGGAATGGTGTCACATGTGGAACCACCTCGGATTCACCGAATGTTCCTCAGGATCGTGTGGTCGGCTTGTCTCTTCCGAATTCTCAGCTTCTGGGTTCCATTCCCGATGATCTTGGTTCCATAGAAAATCTCCAAACTCTCGACCTTTCTAACAATTCCTTCAACGGGTCTCTCCCATCTTCGCTTTTCCAAGCTTCGAGCCTTTGTTTTCTCGATTTGTCCGATAATTTGATCTCCGGGGAGATTCCAGATTCCATCGTCCAGCTCGGGAATCTTCGGATTCTGAATCTCTCCGACAATGCCTTGGCGGGAAAACTGCCTCCTGATTTGGGGAAAATGCAGAATCTCACAGTTGTTTCTCTGAGGAATAATTACTTGTTCGGTGAGATTCCCGGTGGGTTTCGAGTGATTCGGGTTTTGGATTTGTCTTCGAATCTGTTGAACGGATCTCTGCCTCGTGATTTCGGCGGCGACAGCTTGAAGTACTTGAACATCTCCGGCAACAAATTTTCCGGGAAAATCCCCCCGGAATTTTCCGAGAAAATTCCGGAAAATGCCACAATTGACTTCTCCTTTAACAACCTCACCGGTGAGATCCCAGATTCCTCTGTTTTCGCGAATGAAGATTCCAAGTCGCTCTCCGGAAATCCCGGTTTATGCGGCGAAAAGATCAAGATTCCATGTCCTATTATTAGTATTGTTCCTTCTCCTTCTCCTATTTCTCCTCCTGCATTCGCTGCGATCCCAAAAACACTCGAATCTCCGCCGCCAAATGCGTCTTCCAGAAAAAACAAGAACAAACTCAGAAAAGGAACAATTATAGGAATCATAATCGGTGACATCATCGGAATTGGAATACTAGCTTTCATTTTCACATACGTGTACCAATTAAAGCGAAGAAGAAAGAACAAAAGCATCGAGAGTGAGAATATAACGAAAGAACCCACCAATGATTGGTCATCATCATCGTCATCGTCAAAAGGATTCAGAAAATGGTCATGTTTGCGAAAGAAAACAGAGGAACAAGAATCACTATCGGAGTCAGAAGACTCAACCACGTCGTCTCGTGACAGCGAAGTCGTAGTAGAACCACAAAACGACAGTAAAACTCAGAGTAAACGACATCAACAAGAAGCATTGGTGACTGTAAACGGCGAGAAAGAGCTTGAAGTGGAGACGCTACTTAAGGCGTCGGCTTATATTCTTGGAGCCACCGGTTCGAGCATAATGTATAAGGCTGTGTTGGAAGATGGTTCAGCTTTGGCGGTTCGGAGAATTGGCGAGACCGGCGTGGAGCGGTTCAAGGATTTTGAGAACCAGGTTCGAGTCATAGCCAAACTGGTTCACCCTAATTTGGTTCGGGTTCGAGGATTCTATTGGGGAAATGAAGATAAGCTCATCATCTATGATTTCGTGCCTAATGGCAGCCTCGCTAATGTTCGCTACAGTAAGTACACAAAAAAACATATTATTATGACACCTTTTAACTTTGCTCACATATATTTTTCTCATTTTTCAATTTGGTTTCATATTTTTTTTTTATACTTTTCGTTTATTATTTTTGGGTCATGTTTCAATTTAGTCTCATATCTGTAAGTGAGTTCTCAATTTGACCCCGTATCTTTAAGTCAGGTGCCAGTCTCATATCTTTGAGCTAAGTGAAAATATCAGCGAGACATTTTACAAAGATATGAGACCATTTTCAAACCTAACCAAAAGATATAAGACCAAATTGAGAAAAAGGTAATACGTGAGGGATAAAATAAGATTTTAGTCCAAATTTATATTTTGACCCATATGATATAAATATATTAGTAGTTACATAGAAAGTTGTCACACTAAAATGCATGGGGTGGGGGCATAGAGGATGTGACGTAAACGGTGGTAGTAGGTGCAACTGAATGCTTTTCTTAAATGTATGGATAGATAGAGATAGTCAAAATTAAAACCGTGGCATTCTGACACTGAAACGCGTACCCATACATAATTGTGCCCATCTTGTGTTTTTCTCGTTCTTCTTATTTCAGTTTCTTCTTTTCTTTTTATTTGACTCATCATTATGTTTATGTGTTCTTCTTGCTTTGGAATGGAATAAATATTGTCAGGGAAGGTGGGTTCCTCGCCATGCCATTTGCCGTGGGAGATGAGGCTCAAAATAGCCCGAGGACTGGCACGTGGCCTGGCTTACCTCCACGACAAGAAGCACGTGCACGGCAATCTCAAGCCCAGCAATATTCTCTTGGGCCATGATATGGAGCCCAAGATTGGAGACTTCGGGCTCGAGAAAATTGTAACCGGAGACGCCAGTTACAAAGCTGGTGGGTCAGCCCGTATTTTCGGGAGCAAGAGATCTACGGCCTCACGTGATAGCTTCCAAGACGTGGTGAATGTTGGGCCTGGGCCTAGCCCAAGCCCAAGCCCGAGTTCCATTGGAGGAGGTGTATCTCCTTACCATGCACCAGAGTCACTAAGGAACTTAAAGCCTCACCCTAAATGGGATGTGTACTCTTTTGGGGTCATATTTCTTGAGCTACTAACGGGGAAGATCGTGGTTATGGATGAGACGGGGCATGGGCCTTCTGGGCTTTTGGTTGAGGATAAGAACCGGGCTTTGAGGATGGCTGACATGGCAATTCGGGCTGAAATGGAGGGTAAAGAGGAGGCTTTGTTGGCTTACTTTAAGTTAGGGTATAGTTGTATGTCTAGTGTCCCACAGAAAAGGCCACCAATGAAAGAAGTGTTGCAAGTACTTGACAAAGTCGCATCTTCTTCCTCCTCCTATTATTATGGTCACTAAACATTAATGTATGTGTTTTTTTTCTCACTCATTCTGTAGAAAGGTGTATCTATGATTAACCAATAGGTTTTTCTGTTTGTATTCATTGTTGTACGCTGTAATTGTGCGAGGTCCAATTAATTACATGTGCTGCCTTGATTATTGACACATTGATTATCCTAATTATTTAAGAATATTCTCCTAATAGAATTGATTATTATGAGGGTAGTTGTTGTTCGCTTCAAAACCGGCTCCCGAACTGCTCCAGCGTTTTTCTTCTTCTCTCCTTCATCTTCTTCTTCTGCACATTTCAATTTAGGGGAGGAGTTGTAATTACAATCCCTCCCTTATAATTTTATTTTCTTTAGTTGTATTTTCATTTTAATAAATCATCTAGATCTTTGGTGTTTCTTCCAGATCTATTTTCTGGTTCTATTTTTTTTATGGAATCAACGGGCCCAATTTGGCCCAAAACAAGGCCCAATTTTACATTGCTGTTAGTAAGATAAGCCCAAATAGAAAATCGGCCCAACCTTGTTTTATTCAGCTTCACCTAACGGCTAGCGATTTAATAAAAAAAAAAAAAAAAANAAAAAAAAAAAAAAAGCCTAACGGCTATATATCTTGACTTCATGACGATTCGTAATTTGGACAAGTGGCACTTTCGGAATTGGGACAAAATTTAAAAAGTAGAAAACTGCCCGCTCCTCTCTATCGATTTAAATTTAAACTCGTGTCCTTTCACTTCCAGATAGCCGTTAGAGAGATAATAAAACTTCCCCCCTCTCTCTCTAGAATTCGCGTAGCAAAGAGGAACAACGAAATCCTTTCAGAAAGAAGAGAGAGAGAGAGAAAAATCAAAGAAACTAGGAATGGCAACGAACATCGGGATCATGGATTCGGCTTACTTCGTCGGTAGATCTGAAATTCTGGCTTGGATCAACTCCACTCTTCAACTCAATCTCTCCAAAGTTGAAGAGGTATGAATTCTAGCGGTAGATCTGAGATTTTCTGGCCATGATTTCTTTCTTCTTCACTTGTTTATTTATTTGAATTTGTTCGGATCGTCGAATTTTCAGGCTAGTTCTGGCGCAGTACATTGCCAGCTTATGGATGCGGTTCATCCAGGGATCGTGCCGATGCACAAGGTCAATTTCGACGCCAAGAACGAGTACGAGATGATTCAGAATTACAAAGTCCTTCAAGATGTATTCAATAAACTCAAGATCACCAAGGTTCGTTCGTTCATTCTCTGTTCTTATTTCTGCGGAGATTATCTTGATCTTGTTGATGTTTTAACTGGTCTGTGATTTACAGCACATTGAGGTCAGCAAGCTCGTTAAAGGAAGACCACTGGATAATCTGGAGTTCATGCAATGGATGAAAAGATACTGCGATTCTGTCAATGGAGCGATTCTGCACAAGTAATTTATTTTCCCCCTGACTCGTTTTCTTTTGTTTTATTTTCTTTCGGTTTTTCTTTATTGTTTTGAGTATTTTTTTTCCTCCTTTTGATGTCATGGTATAATAATTCTAGATTGAATTAGGTTTTTCCCCCCTTTTGGTACAACCAAATCGGGGCAAAGCCGAAGAAAAAAGTAGCAAACAGATTGAATTAGATTTTGAGAATGAAATTAATATATCTAATGTGCATAGAGGGGCATTATGGTATTCAGATTATTTCATTAATAGATCATCTAATCTGGTATGTTGAGTGCTCCCATTGACACTCAATTATTAGGGTTAGGCTTTAGGAATTATCAGAACTCAAATGTATCCTCTGGAAAATCCTTTTACCTGTATGCCCTAAACTTAACTGTCAGTCACGTTCTAGTATTCATCTGGCATACTGAATGCTCCAATTTGACACTTAATGGCAAGGATTTTGCTTAATGACACTTTGCATTGTACTTGTAGTTACAATGCTCTTGAAAGGAGAGAGGTCTGTAGGGGAGGAAGAGATACGAACAGGAAATCTGCACAATCTCATTCTCAAGCCTCAACAAAAAGTTCAACTGCGCCCAAGTCCCAATCTTCCCATAATGCTCGAAGAACTGACGCACCTTCTTCTGCTAACGTTGTAAATCAAGCAACCAAGCCACTGAAACCTTCTTCCTCATGCAACCCTGCATATGATGAACAGGTACTACTTACTATGCTTCCCCCTTTAGATTATCTTAAATGGAAATTTGAATCTTGTCGCCTTATATGTAGTGTAAAATAATGCAGATCACAGAGTTGAAACTATCCATTGATAGCCTTGAGAAGGAACGAGATTTCTACTTTGCTAAACTGAGGGACATTGAGATACTCTGCCAAAGTCCTGAGATAGAACACTTGGCGGTACAGATTTCATTCCACTTTTGTAAATGATGGGAATTAATTAGAGTAAACTGACATTATAGTCCCTAAATTATATGAGCGCTATATTTGGTTTAGTCCTTGGAGATTCATGACTCCTTATAAGTTAGTCCCCTCCATAAACATTATAGTCTTGGAGGGACTAAATTGCTTGGAGCCAGAAATAAAAGTGCCTACATAATTTGATAGTTTACTCGAATTAATTATATCCTTTAATCTGTTGTAATGATTGTTGGTGAATAATAATGTCAATTTTATGTTTCAGGTTGTAGCAGCAATACAGAAGATATTGTATGCTACAGATGATGATGCAACTATTGTGGCTCAAGCCCAAGCCATGATTTCCGGTCCTCAGAATGAAGCAGAACGACTGAGCCCTATTGCTGAGGTTTCAGAGGAGAAAAATAGTTCGGAAACTCAGAAGAGGAAGAATATTTTGAATCTTGAGTTTGATGCTGCTGGCATCACAACATTGTCTCCAAGGCAAAGGCTTTCTGATGTTTCTGATGTTCACTGTAGTGGGTCACCCCTTATGACTTGCTAATTAGGATGATAAAATCACTTTCTCATCTGAGTCTAGGAAGACTTTTTCGGTTTACAGGACATATTATCATATTTTGATTAGGTTGTTTGAGTATGTTGTGTTGGTATAAGATGTAACAGTTAACTAGACAATGCTTTCGAGAAATTATGTGTCATAGTGAGCAATTATTCATGTTGTTCTCTTGTAAATCCTACAAGGTATTATGGGGACCTATGCTTGGGTTTTAGCATCAATTTACTCCTTTTTCTCTTTGGCCTGAGTACCAATTCACTCTTCAAAACTGAGAATTTTATATTGCGTAACAATTCATTCATTTACTCTTCATTTCCATTCACTCTTCAAACCAACTAAATACTTTTTTATAACTAACTGTTCAAAGTTTTTTTATGTTCCAGGATGTTGTTATTATTGTTTAGATGTGATTCTTTTGTTTAGGCCTCAGTATTATTTCTTGCGACGATCAAGTTACACCCTTGCAAATATATTTAAGCTTTGTCGAATTAATTATGTTACAAGAACTTACTACATGTTAATTTTTAGGGTAAATTACACTTTGGTACCCTGTAGTTTGACCCTATTTCACTTTGGTACCCTATGGTTTGAAACTTGACACTTTCGTACCTTGTGGTATTCTCCATTAACACTTTGGTACCCTTTGGAGCTATTTTGTAATTTTAACCATAATAAATTTTACAAAAATTACATATTGACCCCAAAAAAATTTTAAATTTTTCATTTTAGTCCCTATATAATATGTATCCAGGGACATATTTGTAATTTTTTGAAAATTTTTTAGGGTCAATATGTAATTTTTAAAATATAGTTTAAATATAAAGTTAAATATGCTTTTTTTAAGTCGTTTAAAATGATTAAAAAGAATGCAGACTTAATCACTAGTACTCTATCAAATTCTTATACTCCATGTAATTAGGGTTAGTCTAAGATGCAAATTGTAAAGTTTGATTCTTGACATGGGATACAATTGCCGATGTGGCATAAATAGCTATTTATGTAATTTAATGATGAAAAATAATAAAAAAATAATAATTCTTTTAACCAATCAAAACTGTGTATGCTAATTACATACAATTAATTTTTCCACGTGTCATTATTTTATTGGCTCATGACTCATTGCATCTCATGTCAAGAATTAAACTTTGCATTATAGTCTAACCCATGTTTTTTTATCTTTCATCTAAATTTTTCATCTTTCTATTTTCTAAATTTCCCCAGATTCTTTCACATTTCACGCTATGCCACATTCACCAATGCTACACTTTTTGACATTTCGGCTAAGTTCAAGTGTGATCATTAGAGATTTAAAGCTGTGACTCAATTTCTTTAATTAAAAGCTGTGACTCAGTTTCTCTTCAGTTCACTCCTTTGCTATTTTATATCACATGTCAAAATTCAAACATTCTAGAGCTTCTTCTATAATCTCTACTTTATGTAATTAATACAAATCACAAACTTGATAATAACAATAAATACTTTTGAGAATAGTTAATCATTTATCATATTGAAATGGACTATTTTATAGTGAGCTCGAACTCCAAATTAAACTCCATGTGTCTTTCTCTATTCTCTCTTCTCATCTCTTATATTTCTTTGCATTTCTTTAAAATCATTTTTATTAAAAAGATTGGGTCAAAGTGAAAATTTGGTCGCATATATTTTGCTAAGTTCCCAATTTAGTCTTGTATCATTTTTTGTTGCACTTTTGATCTCATATCTTTGCAAAAGGTCTCAATTTGATCTCATATTTTCTGGTTAGATTGTAAAATTGGTCTCATACTTTACAAAGTGATCAATAGTTAATTGTTCCTTTTACAAAAATATGAGACCATTTATGCACATAACTCAAAGATATAGGACCAATTCTGCAATAGACCCAAAGATATGTGACCAAATCTGCAACAAAAAAAGATGAGACCAAATTGTGACCTGACCTAAAGATATGAGATTAAAAATGCAACAAAAAAGATATAGGACCAAATTGTGAACTGAGCAAAAGATATGGGATCAGATTTGCACTTTGGCCGAAAGATTGTAATTTTTTTAAAAAAAATAGTAAAATATTTTAATTACCATTAATTAACGTTAATTAACTTTTTTAAAGAATGTTAAAGCATAATAATATTAATTAATAAGCAACTGATTAAGACAAGTCACGTGTTGTATGTGTGTTGTGTTGTTTTGTTAGTACTTAGTACTTGCTTGTATGTGCTAGCAATTGCATGCTTCCATAACAGTTAAAACGGGTTCTAACCTGCGGGTTGGACCCGTTTAACCTGCATAAATGGTGAGCCGGGTTAAAGTAATTTTGGCTCACCAACAATTTTAACTCGCGTGAGCTGGCTCACCTGGCCCGCGGGCTATGGTGAGCTAACTCGGTGAGTTGGTGACTTAGCTCACCAACCCACCATATAAAAAAAATTATAAAATTTTAAAATAAACATAATAAATTTACTTACTCACACTCACTCAATTTCACATTTCACACTATTTTTTTATAACTTTCAATTATAAAATTCAATTCATTATTACTTATTTACTTATTACTTTAGTAGTATCACATTCTAAATTCACGAATCACAATCATCAGTGTATATATATATATATGTTGTTTTATAATGTATTATGTACAAATTATAATGTATTATGTACAAAAAAATTATAGTTTTATAATATATAAATTATAATGTATTATGTAAAAAAAAATGACAGGTTGCAAAAATAAAATATACTTTGAAGTATGATGCAAAAAAAAAAAATTAGTGGGTTACGTGAGCCAACCCGGCTCACCAAACTGATGAGCCGGGTTGGCGAAATCCTAGCTCACCACATATTCTAGCCCAGGTGAGCCAACCCTTATAATCCGCAACCCATGATGAGCCAACCCGTATGAGCCGGGTTAGCCCACTTTAACAACTTTACATTGCTTCTGTTACTTCAAAGTAACTACCAAATTTGACTCTCAGAGGCCTCCCTCATAATTATATACATATATGAATCACCCTCAAATTATTGCTCTCTTTTATTTTCTCACCCACAAAAAGGACGATCTACCATAGCTAGCTGTCACTTTGATTTTAATATTTCTCTCCTCACCCTTTCCTATCAAAACCCATCATCATGAATCATATATCATATATATCATATATGTACATATGTCTTACACGAACAAGGATACATACATATATATACATGAAGGACCACATTAATTCCAGAAATTATTTGTTCTCATGCATTTGTCCTCCATGCAAAACATTGCCTTGTCTTTGATGTTGGCTTCAACAAAACACCAAATGTGTGACTTTTCTAGATTTTACTTAATTAATTTTATCCCTTTTGCCACATCCATCCAAAATATGTGCAAAATTATTATTACATGCATCGATCTTGACATACCATATATATTATAATACATATATTGCAGTCAATGCCGACCGACAATATTGCATTCTTCACACAACCCATTCCTCAAAGTCCCATTTTCATACTCCAAACCTTGAAAATTATGGCATGCATCTCTGACTATAAACGGAACATACTTAATTACACTCTCACATTTAATTTCCTTAACTTCATTCCCACCATAATTTTCAAATCCTTCTATATTGTGAATTCCAGCCCTATAGGTTCAGATTTTTTTTGACTCAAATTTTGATCTTTTTATTTATTTATTTTGAAAAATGAGGATAAATAACAGAGCAGAGATTACTCGAGAAAGATAGTATTAATATATATACTTTATAATTTTTATCGTATACAACCTGGTTTGAAAAGGCATTGAGTACGAAATTCAAGTGAACCTACAAGAATAATATATAAGGATGACTCCATGTGAATTAACTTTGAAACTTAAGTTAATAGAGAGCCTATGAGAAATTGATTTGAATTAGAATTACGTAGCTTTGATTCTAATTAAGATCTTAAGGCTTTTATATTAGAGTTAATGAAGGAGGGGTTTTGGGATTCATGTCTGTTATTCTAATAATGTGAGTTCTTAGAGTTATGATGATAGTCGTCCAAAAAAATATTCAATATCTAATGAATATAAGATATCAGATATAGATAATAAAATATCACTATCCACCAAATATTAGACATGCGCAAATATCACCATTGAATATCTTATATTTCTCCAATATGAATGAGCAGACAGAGTATTTTTTTTTTTTTTAGTTAAAAGTGATAGTAAGGGAATTGTACTCAGATGCCCAACTCAAAGGATTACTGCATAGCCTAAATCGTAAGCAGTTTTACCCAGAACAATTATTCAATTAGCACTTGGGTGCTAAGGGATTCCCTGGGGAGGGATGTCCACCAAGTGGAATTAAGTGGCCTCAGTACCCATGATGAGACAAAGGTTTTTCGTTCGGATCCTTAACCACTTATGCCAACCCACATTGGCAGCATACAGAGTATTTAATACTAGCTAATATACCATATATATTAAATATAATATACTTTCCCGGTTAAGATAAATATAATATACTTTAATATATATATATATTATTAATAGTTTAATTTATATCAACATAATATATATTTATTATGATATATATCAATATAATTAAAATATATATTGTTAAGAAATTTATTTTAATATAAGATATTGGGTGAATTTAAGCATTTGATATTAAATATCTATTTTTTTAAAAATTCAAGTAAAGCCAATAAAAAAATTCAAGTAAAGCCGATAAAGGTTTGTCTAATTGGTAAAGAGTCAACTCATAATCCACGATGTCGTGAGTTTGATTTTCGTTGTTGATGTGAGGATCTTGTTGATAGGCAATCTGTAAATATCTCTGTAAGTCATAGTCTCTGGAGACATGCTCTGACTTTGGTGACGTCCTGAAACTCAACTCACCTAAATTTTCCAATGACCAAAAAATTCAAGTAAAATGTGAGTATAAGATAATTTAATTTGGACATAATTAAATTCGAATAATACACCATGCATTGAGTAAATGCTTACCTATTGTCAGTTTTATGTGCGAGCAATTATCAAATGTATATCAGTTAGAAATTAAATCATACAAACAGTCTTTCCTTACCTAGGATTAAGATTATGAATTTTCACGAGTGTAGATCAAGAGATAGAAATAGCCTACACATTCAATGTAGAATGAAGAAATTGATCTCTTAAAGTGAAGTAATGTTGATTAATATATTATATTTTGAAACAGCGGAATTTATCAAATTAATAAAAACAAAACAGTACAAAACTTTAGAACTCAGACTTTATTACCATTTCAGACTCATCTGACATCAAAACTATAGAGTTCATCCATAAAATAAGGATATAATAACAAGTTTTTGTTTGTCCAGTTGTGGTGTTGAAAAAAAAAACACTTTTACAAGAACAATCATAAAAAAAAGTTAAAGGGTCCTTTTGGTCCTCAATATATGGTCTGATGTTTATTTTGGTACTTTATATTTTAAAATGTTCAAATTGGTCCTAAAATGTTTCATTTTGGTCTCAAACTATTGAATTTGGTTATATTTTTCTTGTCTCTCATTTCAAATTTAAAGGACTTGTTAAAAATACCTAATAGCTCTCTATTCGTCACATTCGAACTTGAAACAAAAGAGATATGATCAATTTCATTTGTTTGACTATGAAACGAGTGATCTACTTTCAAGATCAATTTGACCTCGTTTGCTAGCGGCTCCAACTGGGTAAAGAAATTACTCTTTGAGAACGATATGTAACTCTAAATTCATCACATTCGAACTTGAAATGAGAGAAATATAACTATATTCAATAGTTTGGGACTAAAATGAAATATTTTGTCAACATTTAGGACCAATTTAAATATTTTGAAACATAAAGGACCAAAATGAATATTAGACATACATTTAGGACTAAAATGACCCTTTAACCTAAAAACTATATATAAACGTCTGATGAAAAAAAAAAATTTACCGTCATTCGACAAGCAACGACATATACATTACACACATCACACTAGCACAGGTCAAGGACATTGGTAAAGGTAGTTTACTTGTTTTAGTGTTTTACTTTTGGCTTCCAGTCTCCTCTACAAAATAAATTAACAGAATAATAAAACGGCATTGATGGGAGCAAGTAGGAGTGTTTCCTGGAGAGAAAACAAACATAATTTATTAATGGGGTTTCATATATTGATTGATAGTGGACACTGGCATATGATTAACGAGGAGCATTATTAATTAATTAATTAGTTAACAACATTAATAGACAAGTGCGTTTGCTGTTGCTCCTGAGTTCGGCTTCTCTTGATCGTTGGATCAGGTGAGAGCGAGACCGATCCAACGGCCCACGAGTCATTCGAAGTATCACTGCTAAAATACGCATCCATAACGCTATTAGGCTCAAAATCACAAAGGCGTTTTCGTTTGCTTTGAATAATGTCTTTGTGGCAACATAGTATTCTCACAATGAGTTCGTAACACTGGTTCACTTGTTCCTGTAAATACAACACCAAATTAATCATTAGAATCGTCGAATGATCTTGAATAAAACATATGTGTAGAAATATATAGAATCACCTCGTTGATTTTGAGTAAACCCAGAAGCTGGATTTTGTATTGCGTTGCGTTGTGTGGTTCAAGCTCTGTAACGACATGAATGATTGTAGCTGCAGCTATTGTAGAAGGAAGATGACTCATCACCTTTGAATCTAATTAAAAAACCATAAATTTTGAGACATCAATGATGATGATGATGATGATGATGATTATGACAATAATAATAAATGTTTATATATATGGCTTACCCATGATGACTAAAAGAAGAAGACGCTCACATCGCCAGATGAAAAAATCACGACTTTTCACACCGAGTCTTCTAACTATGTGTTGAAAGAATGAGATTGGGGTCACGAGATTCATCCTCCATTGAAGTGTTGATAGCACCAGAAGCTCCATCCTCTGTATAGTCTTTGCTTCAAACACGTATTTTGAGTCCTCCACCTGATGAGTGATGATTAAAAATCCAAACTTTATGAAAAATACAACATACCCATTAAGAGAAAAGGCGAAAATCAATCATCAATGTGATTGATTTTCACACACACACACACATACATACTTGAAGGTCTAAGAGAAGTGGGACTTGGGTTTCCTCCATTTTTGCAGCTAGAGACAGAGATGCAACTGCAGCGAGCTGTGTCATCCATGGCGGCTTGTCGCTTTGAAATTCGAGGCTTTTGAGGAATCGGTCGAAATAGTTCACAGCGAGAACATTGGTCAAAGCAGAGAAATTATAGTGTGAACAAACTTTGGAAACCCAGAAAATCGCCTGTTGGCGTGATTCCTCTAGAATAATGGTGAAACAGGGAGAATCATAATGGTAGTAATAATGATGGGTTTCTTTCTCTTTTGAGATTAGGGAGATGAGTTCATCATCATCATTGTCGTCGTCATTATTTTCCAACAAAATCAAAGGCAAAGATGATGATGACTTTTTAGTTTTGAAACTCTCTTCTTCTTCGATACAATCTTCTTCTTCATCAGTCTCTGTAAAATCTTCCTCGCAGAGAAGAGCGTCTAGGAACAATGGAGGGTTCTGTAAATGTTGGGATTCTTCCGTGAGAGCCATCTTCTTCTTCTTCCAAATCTCTCTTCATTCATTCATTTTTATATATACATGTGCTTTCTTTCTTTTCTTTTCTTTTCTCCTCCTTACTGCCAGTATAATTACAGAAAGAGAGAGAAAGAGAAAGATAACGCCTTCTTCACTTCACGCCTGTCCTTTTTTTAATCTTTATTTTTATATTTATTTGTTTCCACCCCCTCGTTTTCCTTTTTCATCTTTTTATTTTGCCATTTTCGATGTATATTGTATAATAGTAATATTTTTGGGGCTGTTTCTCGCGCGGGAAAAGAGAATGTAAATTGTAACGGCACACAGTACATTAATTGATAAATATATAGCAAAAATGGAAATTATTATTGAAAAAGAAAAATGAGAGTGAGAGGAGTAAAAGTAGGGGTGTACACGGGCCGGGCCGGGCCGGGTTTCTGGTCGGCCTGAGACCCGGCCCGGTACAGACCCGGGCCGGGTCACCGGGTCTGGCCGGGTCCGGCCGGGCCAAAAAATTTTTTTTATTTTTTTATTCATTCTATATATAATTTAACTTGTATATATTGGTAAAATAATTAATTTTGGATCAATTTAATGATGTTTTTATTAATGAAGACATTTAATTTGACTTAATTGTTAAAAAAAGTTGATTTAATTAAGATTAAATATATATTTTATGTATATTTTTAATATACAATTGATAAAAATAATAATAGATATGTATTTATTACAATTAAAAAAATATTTAGTAGTATAAAATATAAATATGTATAGTAAAAAATTATTTATTTATTTTTTTTTAAAAAAAATGAGGGTACCCCGGGCCGGGCCGGGTCTAGAGAGACTAGACCTGGACCCGGCCCGGGGACCCGGCCCGGCCCGAACAGCCTCGGGCCGGGTCCGCCAAGTCTGGCCGGGCCGGGCCTTTTTTGTACACTCCTAAGTAAAAGTGTAAAACGTAGTGAGTGGGATTAGTTACGAAAGCGTATCATGATGGCCTGCGTGAATGGGATTACTGCCGTGCAAGTATGCGTCCAGCCATCCACTCTTGAAGCATTTGTACTACACGCTCTCATGCGTTTCATCTTTCACAACCAAATAAATAAGATGATAATAATGGTAAAAAAAAAGGATGATAATAATAATTTATTTTGATATATTTTTTAAAAAACTATATTTTAATATTAATTATACGAGTGTTTTCATTAATTTTTTAAAAAAATTACAGGTTGAGAATGTATGCGTATATATATATAAAGGTAATTATAAAAAAAGTATAGTTTGATTTTACTTTGGTGTTTTATGGTTTAAAATGTCTCACTCATATGATTTGCAACGAAAGTAGGTAGAATATCTATGACTTTCTTCCATCAATTTTAATGATAAATGTCATGCGTGGCTTATTTGCTGCTGACGTGGATCAAACATAGTCATTGGTTTTTACTGTATCTTAGTCATCGTTTTTATTGCTTCTTAACTGTTAATTTTTATTGCATCTCAAACAGTTGATTTCTCTTATAATCTTAGCTGGCAATTTTCATTTCAAGGTCAAATACTCATTTTGGTCCTCAAGCTATAGATTAAGTTTCATTTTGGTCATAAGACTATTTTTTGTTCTATTTTTATCCCGAAACTTTTACATTTGTTCCGTTTTGATCCCTAAACTGTGATTTTATTAGGTTTTCACCATTATTCTTAGTTATAAATTGGAGAAAAAAATCAACCACAAATTTATCTCCAATATGTGAATAAAAATGAAAATTTTTCTTCCTTTCTTTGCCAACTCATGTATTACTACATTTATGATAGTGAAATAATTCATCTTAACTATTCAAGTTAGAAATAACGTCATAAATCATATGAAATCACATTTTCATGACTAAAACCATAACAAATGTAAAAGTTTGAGGACCAAAACAGAACAAAAAATAGTTTTATGACCAAAACGAAACTTACACTATAATTTGAGGGCCAAAATTTGAATTTTTACTGAGTTACATGAGTGGCACGTGACATATACTGTTAGAAATTAACAGAATAAAACCACAGGTAATCAAACTTCTAACTATATAAATCACAAATATCCAAAATGAGAAGTTTTAAACTATACAACACTACAATAAGATCAGACTAAATCACATCTACCTTTACTACTTTAGATTGATATCACAAATATTCGGGAAGAGTGAATAAACCATTTTGTGTTGAAAGGAGCATACTCAAAGATTGTAAAATAATCTTGAAAAAAGTATTCGAGGTACTCTCAATGTATGAGATCAGTTTCAATTGTACCTCTAAAGTTTATTTGAGTCAAATATACCTCTAATCTTTTATTTTTCGTACCAATTATACCTTCAATTTGGGGGTACAATTGATTTAAATATAAAACATTGAAAATATAATTGACTCAAAAAAATTTAAAAATACAATTAAAACTAACTTCTTACTTTAAAGTATCTAAAAGTAATTTTGTGAATAATATTTTATTTGACTTTCAAGTGGTGTAAGCTGTGGTGTGTGAGTGAATGCACGCGCTGGAGAGATGCGTAAGGGAAGAGCATGGGGAATCGTAAAAGCGTTGACCGTGTCTAACGGAGAGTGTCATGTTTATGTTACGACTGTAAAAACAACAATGTGGAACGCGCCACACTCGCATTGTTTTTTTCCGTATGTATTACTCCCTCCAATTCTATATATTTAGTGTTTAAGGTTTCTACACACAGATTAAGAAAATGATTAGCCACATAGAATGAAGAGAAAAATGAAGTAAAATGACTAAACTACCCCTATTAAATTACTTGGAAAATGTTTATACATTTATGACTCTACTATATTTAATAGTGGTAGAATGGTAAAAAAAATAATTAATGCTCTCTTAAATTTATAAAATATCAGATATTTTGGAACAAAAATAATTTTCTAAAACATTAGATATTCAGAACCAGAGAGTATTTTTTATTTTGTTTTTCCATTAATGTGATGTTTTCATCGTAACGTAACTGATATTGTCACGCGCGGGATCATTGTTTTCTCTGACACCCGCGATACGTGGCCCAATGAAACACAGTATCTGGTCAACCTGATTCCATTTGCCACGTCATAATATTTTTATTTTTTTTTTAGAAATTTAAAAAAATATATGGTCAACCTGAATATCAGATTTTTTTTGGTAAACTGAATATCAGATTTCGTACGTGTTTTTCTAATTATATATATATATATATTTTTTTGCCAAAGTGCGAATTTGATCATGTAACTTTGCTCCAGATTCCAAATCAGTCCTATATCTATTTTTGTCTTGAAGTTGATCCTTTATCTTTGCTCCAGGTCTCAATTTTTGTCTCAGTTTTGGTCTCATATGTTTTGAAAACCTCTCACCGTTAGTCCTCTGTCCATTTTAAATTACAGTTTAGTCTTAAAACTTCAAGTCTCTTTCACTTTAGTCCCTAATTATCATAATGAAAGTGAAAGAGCATGAAGATTCTCAAACATTAAATCTTGATCCTTAATCCATGAATTCTTCATGAAATTAAATAGAAATGCAAAAATAACAAAATTAAAGCATATGACAGAAGGACCAAAACTGAAAAAGTAGAAAATTTAAAACCCACCGGAAAATGTCACTAACTTGCCAAGCTTTTGAGGGCGATTGTTTGAGTGATATTTCAATGAGGATTGGGGATTTTAGATGAGTTCTTGAGTTTCTCGGCCATTTCCATACGTTTTCCGGCGAGTTTGGGAATTTTCTGGTAGATTTTAAATTTTCTACGTTTCTAGTTTTGGTCTCTCTGTCATTTGTTTTAATTTGTGTTGTTTTTGCCTTTTTATTCCATTTCATGAAGAATTCATGGATTATGGACCAAGATGTAAGGTTTGAGAATCTTCAAAGATGCTCTTTCACTTTCATTTTGATAGTCAGCAACTAAAGTGAAAGGAACTTGAAATTTTCAGGACTAAACTGTAATTTAAAATGGATGGAGGACTAACGGTGGGAGGTCTTCAAAACATATGGGACCAAAACTGTGACAAAAAGATATATGACTGATTTGGGACCTGAAGCAAAGATACAATACCAAATTCAAGATAAAAAAAAAATGTAGGACTGATTTGGGACCTATAACAAAGTTACAGGACCAAATTCGCACTTTGGTCTATATTTTTTCTCAGTTTTCAATTTAGTCCTTTATTTTTTTTTCGTTACAGATTTGATCTCATGTTTTTACAAATTGTTCTATCGTTAGTCCCACAACGTAAAATTTTTGTAAAAATATGAGATCAATTCTGTAACTTGGTCAAATATATAAGATCAAATTTGCAACTTGACCAAAAGAGATGTGACATAAAATGAAACAAGAGAAAGATACAATACCAAATTGAGATTTTAGCAAAAGATATGAGACAAAAAATGTAATAAAAAATTATGCAAAATCAAATTAAGACATGGGATATTTGACCAAAAATGCACTTTAACGTAAATATATAAGGTTTCAATTCAAAAGAATCTTAGTAATTAGGATAAGTTAAGTAAATTTTTGTTTTTATTTGTTTACTAAAAATCATATGTAGTCAATGAAAACTTGTGACTTTTATAATAATATTACTTAATCAGAAAAAATTTGATTAGAAGAAGTTAATTATTGTTTAATTTACAAAGACTCGATATATTTCAATTAGCATTAACTTATTGTTTCATAATATTATTATATATTGAAGATATTAAATTATTAATTGATATATTAAAGAATATGATTATATATTAAACTTTTAAAAATATATTGATTAATGAAATTTATTTATTTGTATTTCCTTCTTAAATTTTCATGATCTTTAAGTCTTAAACTAATCTCTTTTTTGTTGCAAATTTTCATGATTAGAGAAATCTTATTACTGTTAATCGTTGACATGTTGTATTTAGATGTCTTGGTTAAGGCCTAAACTTTTAAGATTCGTGTAAATGATTTAATCATTACGCAAATGAGACAGCTAAATCATTAATGGTGGAAATGACAGCTTTAGGCTATAAACGGTGTCATTGAAAAGTAGCAGTGATTAAAGAGTGATGTTTATCTTTTTCTCATAACACTTATTACAATTCAGTGCTTAATTAACCATCAAGAACAGTCATAAACTACATAGGAGTAATAAAATGAGGAATTGAGGATCTATCATGTGCTTTTAATGCATAGGTTAAGGGCTCGATCATTTAATATATAATTTTAGAAATATGAAAAGTAACTAAAATTTTTTAACAGTATTAATTATTTATCTTCCTTTATCTCTTGTTACAAAAACGTCAAAAATTAAAGTATATAAATTAAAGACTCAAAAATTTTAGGCAAAGCGTAAGTTTTAAATTCTAACATTTTTTCTCTTAAGCACAATATTGTTAGGGTAAATTACACTGAAGATCTTTGTGGTTTGAGATATTTTGAGATCGGGTCCTTGCTTGAAAAGTGGCAATTTGGGGGCTTAAGTTTGCTCCGTTAGCAGAAAAAGGCATTCCGTCCAAAAATTAACAAAAATTTAGGCTAAAATAACATTTTAAGATCCTAACTATTAATTTTCTATGCATTTGACTCTTTGTTTCTGTGAGGGAGAGACTTTGATGCAAAAACAAAAAATTTTCAAGAACTTTCACTCTAGCTCTATTGAAAAATTTTATGATTTGACAAAATTCGAGTGATCCTTTTGTAATTATATATATTCACCCATTTTTTCAATTGTCAGAGTTAAAGTCCTCAAAAAATTTTTATTTTTGCATCAGAATCTCTCCCTCATAAAAATAAGGAGTCAAATGCATAGAAAATTGATAGTTAAAATCTTAAAATGACATTTTAGGTCAAATTTTTGTTAAATTTTGGATGGAAGATTCTTTTCTCCTAATGGAGCAAACATCAGCCCTCCAAGTTGTCATTTTTCAAATCACAAGAACCCGATTTCAAAATATCCCAAATCACCGGGACCTTTTGTATAATTTACTCATATAATTATTCTCTGAAACGGAAGGTGCGTTCATGATGCTATATATAGCATGTTGCAAATAAATATAGGAATCAGTATCTTTAGGTGGTTTGGTCGAGCTGTGTATTGAAAATTAGAAAACAACAAATAATAGTTGATGATGAAAACTCATAATAATAGTTGTCATTTTTAAAAAAAAGGAATATATATTTGATTTCTCAAACATTTGTTATAAATCGTGAGATGACCTCTCAAATAGTTGATTTGAATTCTTTGCATGACGTCTTGTGGATGGTTCCAAGTTTACCTAAAAGCTCTAAAATATTTCTCTTATAATTTTGTAATGTGCTCCTCCCAAATGTATAATGATCATATCCTTGATATTATAAATATTAATTGAAAATTATAAAATTGGATATGTATAAATCTAACCTTAAGTTTACGACGAGGTACAGTATTCGGGGGCTGAAGGTCGCCGGATCCTGCAAACAAGAATGCACAGGGGGTTCCCTGTGATTCTTCTCCGATGCTGAAGTTAGTCAATTGAGAGAGAAGTGAGAGAGTAGGTTTTTTAAGAGAGAGAATTGTTACCTGCGATTGTGTGGTTTGCTTGTATTTATTCTCCCTCTTTGTCCCATGTTGGTACGAGGTGCCAAGGAGACGTTAAGGGAGTTTTAGGAAATGCACATTGAGTGGGTTGTTGTGTCCTGTTGATCAGACTCGATAACTGTCGCTTTCGAGTCACAGTGGGATGTCTATCCTTGCCTTTTGGGAGTCAGTGATAGCCAATAGTGCTTTTCACCATATCCCTGTGTACGAAGGGCATTTTAGCCATTTCGCATGCGTGCTTTTGCCCAACCGTACGCTATGATCAATGTAGCCTTACTTGGTCACGTGGTCTCAAGGATCTTCGCATTTAATGCTTGGATGGGTGGAGACCCTACTGAGTAGCTTTTGGCGTTGGGTCTCCGTTAGCTGTTTGGTCGTCGGATTAAGTTAATCCTTTATATGTAATTTAAAGGATGTATATCATTAATCTATTAATCTCACTCTTCATATGTATACAAACCATATGAGCACCTTTTGTATGCTTATACTTTCACAATCTATTATTGCATTCACTTTTTATTATCGCACTAACTTAGAAGTACTTCACACTCATTGCCACAAACACTACATTATTGCAAGATAAATTCTTAATCAATGGCATCCTAAGTAAGACTACCTCAGAATCATCAATTGGTAATTTTAGTTGATATTTAAATTTTCCTGTTCAATTTGGTCCCCCCTTCCAAATTTTTAATAAACAGTGTTATTCTATTTATTTAATTTTTACTGAATTATATATATAGTATCATTTTTTGATAATATCATGCAATTAGTTAATAATATTGTAATATCATTGGTCAAATACTCAAATCAGTCTTTATATTACAAGACAAATTTCATTGTGATCATAAAATAACTTTTTGTTTCGAAGTGATCCTCAAACTATTACTTTTGTTTCACATTAGGTTTTAAGGTGAATTATGTCAAACTCAAATTCAAATGTAACAATTCTTGAATTATGTGTTGCTTTTAATTAATTATTTTTTGTCTAATTAAGATCGTCAACAAATAATGTTAAATCGAGAACTTTAAAGATGTATACCCTATAGTACACTACAGATATAATGCTGAAAAGAGAAAGTAATATTTAAAAAGAGAAAGTATTAGAGAGACCTATATCTTTAATACTTTCTCTCTCAACACTATACTTATAATGCACTCTAAAGGATTCATATCCCTTATTTAGGACTACGAGTAAGTAAAATCAAATCAAATTCCAAAATAAATTTGAAACCGATTGTTTTCTTATTGATTATTTATAATTTATAAATATAATCAATGGAATTGTTACAAGACATGGATAATTGATCAAATATGTGGAATTGAGTAAATGCATATAGTAGAGCAGTCCAAAAATAAATGGGGAATGTAGAAAATCAATGAAGAGACTCAAGAGAAGGCAATTGGCAGAAGGGAGAGTGAAGTAGTATAAAGCACTTAAGCAGAGTGTGTATTGGAAACGTGAGAAACAAAAGAAAAAAAGTAAGGTGAGAAAAAGGAAAAGGAAAATGAAAGGTTTGCATGGAAACCACAGCCTAATTAAGGCCTATAATAGTATAGATATATCTTTAATTTAAATATGCATTTTCATAATTGCTGCCGCCTTGTCTGCCAGCGACATACGCCGTACGTCTTCTTTTAATGTCTATATATTCTTCCTCTTTTTTAATTTATAAACCCTACTTGAGGTCCCAAATATACATTTATTATCTTTTTAAGTGAGCTTAAAATTGCTCAATCCATCTCACTCACCAAATTGATATAGCCTAGGTTAAATGAGTTACGTAATTTAGTATTCAATAGATTATACTCCACTCAATTTGACAGTTATACTTAATTAGCACAATAGGAGTATAATCACTCTCCCTCCCAAGCTGATTTTTGATTTCTCTCCATAACTCGCAATCATGTTTTGAAATTGGCTTCAAAACGGAGTGGGAGATTGAATACACTACAAGATCGATGCATGTTGGACGTGGGCATTTCCATATAAATATATAATTAATCTTTTAGCTCCCTATTGCCATACTACATATTGTATTATTGACAAATTTTGTTATTTCTTAATTTTATAATTATGAAAGAAAAAAAATGAATTGTATATACATAACCTTATTTATAAAGTGGGCAGAATAAAACCATTAAAAATCCAGGCAAAAAAAAACCATTAAAAATAATTATAGTAATTAATTTTTTGAATGAGTATGTACAATTATATATTTAAAATTAATATGAAATTGTTTATTTGTATATATTTATATATGATATAAAATAATAACTGATGATAGCATATGATTGAACGATAAACCAAATTGATTCAAACAAATAATACTATAAGCTAGAAGAATAATAGCATTTAAAATTAAACAAGCATGATGGATGAATGTTATTTCTTCTTAGTTCTTAGATTAAAGACATAAGTAAAAATATTGGTATTGAACGAAGGATAAGCGTGACATGTGCATGCATTGCAGCGAGCTGTTGTTCTTGTTACTGCTACGTTTTTCTCGTCATTTCCAATGTATGTGTATTTTAACAGATTTTACTCAGAACAAAACTTTTAATTACTGCCCCCTCTTGCTATTTCCAAAAAACATTAAAATTCAAGAGACGCCAAACCCCTATTTCTATATAAATTTAAGTTTTTATATAGGTTTGTTATAAGGTTATTTCATTGAGAAGTTTGATTTACATGTTTTTTTTCTATGATTGGTCATATAAAAAGATGTGTTTAATATTTTTCTGTAATTTCGCATGAAATTTTTTGTCACGTATCAAATATTTATTAGAGAACTTTATAGAAAAAATATAAAGAATTGATCAAAGTGCAAATTTAGTTTCATATCTTTAGATTAGTTCCTAATTTGGTCTCATACAGATTTGGTCTCATATCTTTGAGTCAATTGCAAAATTGGTCTTATATATTTGGGTCAGGTGCAGAAGTGATCTCATATATTTGCAAAAGGATCAACTAAAGGTCGATCTTTTTACAAAGATATGAGATCAATTTAGTATCTTAACAAAAAAATATGTGATTAAATTGAGACATTTTACAAAAATATAGAACCAAAAATGAAAAAAAAAAAATATAACTAAATTAAAAACTCAGCGAAAGATATCAAAAAAAAATTTACCTAAAAAATGTTAATTATGTCTGGCCTTTTCTATTTCATCCATCTCTCTGAGTACTCTCTTTCTATATATAATTAGTTAGTTATATATATATATATAGATGTTATATAATCAATCTCCGTGCTTCTTTGTCTGCGTGATATCTCCTATTTGATTAATTGTGTTGCACGATAAAGCTAAGCCTGTGAATTGCCAGGAAACAGAGATCGATGAATGAATAAAAGTATATAAAACTTGTGTATTTAATTTCCTTTTCTTTTGAGGCTAGAGAGAGAGAGAGAGAGAGTAATTTCTTGTATAGTATAGTAGCCTACTGTGTTTTGCTGTGTCTTCTTTTTCTTTCTGCACTTTCACGGCCCAAGCTGCAATGTGCAGACACGCTAACTGAAACAGAAACCGAAAGAGAGAGAGAGAGACAGACATGCATATATGAATATGTTTCTTACACTAACTTCGAATTCAATCTCACACAATGCAACACTCACTACTGAATACTGATCACTACCTACTTCTGTAATCTGTACATTCTGCTTTCTTTATAATTACATTAATTTCTTCTTTTTTTTTTTTAAACAAAACTACATGACTTTTGATGAAGTTGCTTGAAAGTCATATATAGGAAAAGGTATTTTAGGCCTGTTTGGATTTATTCAATTATAATTTGAGTAATTTTTTAGGTTAATGTAATACAAAGTTGACCATAAATATTTACATATTTTAGCTTCTAGAAAATGGTGATGAGTATGTAGTTGGATACTTTGTCCCAACTAAGAAAAGAAAAACTAAATATACTTTCATTAGTATTTGGGCTTCATTGAGTTAATTTCTGATGGACCAGAACTGCTGCAATCATGTCCAACCCAATCGAATCGTCTTTTTTAATGATGATGATACAATGCCTTCAAAATTTAAACAAGTAATCAAAATAGGAAAAAGATAGGTATAATTATGTATTTATGTGGTCGTTATTCTGCTTGCACTAGCAAACGTGCTGTCACGATGTATTATATGAATATGAGCAAACCTCCTTTTTGGTCCCTCAATTGTTACTGAGTCGAGGAATCGGTCCCTCAATTGTGGGAAACTACAACTCAGTCCCTCAATTGTACAATTCCGTTTACGTTTTGGTCCCTCACGTCTGGTCCGTTAGTGATAGAGGTGTTAAGTGATGACGTGTCACCGTTATCTGCTTAGGTGGCCGTTAAATGCTTAGTTGAGGGACCAAATCCTCGACTCAGTAACAATTGAGGGACCAAAAAGGGGGTTTGCTCAAATTAGTATCCAACTCATTTCCACTTGACACCTTATTAAAACTACTCTCTTGCAATTTGGTCCCAAAACCCCTAAATCCCCTAAAACTTTTTTTTAATCCTCTTATTCATCTTTTTCATCTTCTTCATTCATTTTAGTCCCAAATGCTAAAAATAAAATTGTAAAGTATCCCAAAACCCTTCCAAACATTCCAATTTAGTCCTTAAATGTATTAAAAACCCTAAAACTTAAGCCCCAAACTCTAAACCCTAAAATCTTAAACTCTAAACCCTAAAACCCTAAATTCCTAAAATTGTAAAGTGTCCCAAAACTCTTCCAAACATTCCAATTTAGTCCTTAAAAGTATTAAAAACCCTAAAATCCTAAACTCTAAAACCCTAAACCCTAAAATCTAAAACCCTAAACCCCTAAACCCTAAATCCTAAACCCCTAAAAAAACTACTGTCTTGCAATTTGGTCCCTAAATCCTACTTTCCTCTTCATCTTTCATCATCTTTCATCATCTTCATCTTCTCATCCACTCCAAACCCCAAACCACAAAACCCTAAAACTACACAACCAGAAATCACCAAAGATTACACAAGTTTCATCAATTCATCAATTCTTGATTAAAAAAAAATTAGTTCATCATCAGTTCATATCATCATCATCATCATTCATCAGTTCATCATTCAAAAATTTAAAAAAAAAATCAGTTCATCATCAGTTCATATCATCATCATCATCATCATTCATCAGCCGAAAAGCTCTCGTGGCAGCGAAGGAAGGAATCGAGAAGCTTAGAGACTCATGAGAGAGAAAGCAAGTCGCGACAGAGTGAACATGTGGCGTCATTGAGCTTTCCATGGAGTGAACTTGATGGTCGCGACAGAGACTCAAAAGCGAACGGCCGAAATGGGTAAACGACGACGGCGACGACGAGTTTTCATCATCAGTCGCAGGCATTCTCTCGGAATTTCTTCAAAATCGAAAGAAACCCCAAACTTTCTCCCCCAATTCAAATTCGAACCCTAAGAAATGAATGAATGTATCTCGCGACGCCCAAAATGTTTGTGAACTTGAAATCAAACCCAGAAATTGAAGAATCGAGCGAGAGAATGTTTAAGGATTTGAAGAATCGAGCCATTTTGATGTTTGAGGATTTGGTTGAAGCAGTTGGATCGGCGGTGAGGAATGAAAGATGAGAGAGGAATGAGGATGAAGATGAAGAAATTAGGGTTCAAGGACTAAAATGTTTTTTTTAATTATGATTTAATAAATTGAGAATAATGGGATAAAATGAATGAACTCAATGTAGATTTTTTTTAGGGTTTAGGGTTTTAGGGTTTTTAATACATTTAAGGACTAAATTTGAATGTTTGGAAAGGTTTTGGGATACTTTACAATTTTATTTTTAGGATTTGGGACTAAAATGAATGAAGAAGATGAAAAAGATGAAGAAGAGGATTAAAAAAAGTTTTAGGGGATTTAGGGGTTTTGGGACCAAATTGCAAGAGAATAGTTTGAATGAGGTGTCAAGTGTAAATGAGTTGGATAATAATTTGAGCAAACCCCCTTTTTGGTCCCTCAATTGTTACTGAGTCGAGGATTTGGTCCCTCAACTAAGCATTTAACGGCCACCTAAGCAAATAACGGTGACACGTCATCATTTAACACCTCTATCACTAACGGACCAGACGTGAGGGACCAAAACATAAACGGGATTGTACAATTGAGGGACTGAGTTGTAGTTTCCCACAATTAAGGGACCGATTCCTCGACTCAGTAACAATTGAGGGACCAAAAAGGGAGTTTGCTCTATGAATATTAATATTACACTAACGACATTAAGAGGTAGAGAACTCAATAATCACCACCATGAATGGACATGCATGGACAGATGCTTTTACGGTTTTACCATCCACCAACCTTATGATATTTAAAGTAATATTTCAATCATAGCTTTGACTTATTAATAATAATGATAATGCAAACTTTTATTTGTCAGAACTGTCATACTCTGATGAAAAAAGCTACACGAAACACACAATACAACTTGAAAATAATAAGTTTGTTCTTCTATTAAGCACTAGAACAAGAAAAAAAAAAGTAACAAATTTTAAGTTATAGAAAGTGAAGATTTGCAACTCAAATCAATAGAAATACATTTAAAATAAAATGATGATTATAAGAGAATTCTGGAAGGCAACTCACCTTATTATCTTCAATAAGAAAATTTAAAGTCATTTTCAGTTCGGTCTGCTCAAGTTACAAATTCAAATCTTGTCGGATGAAATTTGATTTGTAAATCTTCACTTTGAGGAAGTTTCATTCAAGTGTAACTTGAGTATATGTAAATTCTCTCTCTAACTATTAGTGAGGCTCACATTTTTCTCTTTAACTCTCTTTTTCTTTCTCTAAATTGCAGTATATTTGCATGGCAGAGGATCCAAATCCCACAATACAACTTGAAAATAATAAGTTTGTTCTTCTATTAAGCACTAATACAAGAAAAAAAAAGGTAACACATTTTAAGGAAGTCTCAACGTGATCTTCTCTTTGATTAGTTCAAATTTCGGAGTCACATGATGAAAAAATAAATAAATCTTCAAAGACAAAATACTCTCTCACTAGTCACTACATAAAGAAGAAAACTTTTATCTAAAGAAGAAACGTTCAAAGAGGAGAAAAACTAAAACAAGAAAAAAAGGAGAGAGGAAGACAACCCCTCCCAAATACAACATTGGTGAATAATAATGCAACTTAACTAGCCAAATTGACCTTATGCTATACAAGATGCAGATAGGGGTGTAAAATTACCGGGGCCGACCCGACCCGGGGTACACCCATTTAAAAACTATATATATATATATATATATATTAAAATAAACTTAATATTCACAAAGTATAAGTATTTTGATCATTTATACACTTTAACATGCTTAAATAATACATGGGCACTCTTTAATCTGCATTACATTCTATAGCATCGTCAAAAACTATTATTAATTTAATCTGTATATTTGGGTCAGAACCACTATACAAAAACTGAGTTAGTTCCAATAACTGTACATAAACTCACTTAGTATCAATAACTATACAGAAACTCAGTTAAAATCAATATTTAGACTATCAAAATCATTACAAATTCCTCATAATTAATCATTATAGTTAGTATTAATATTTAGACTATCATACTATCAGTACCATGGGTCAGAACTCCTCTCTCCTCCCTACCACCATTTCTTCACAATCACATACCATATAACAAACTTAGTTACATATGATGAAAAAATGAATAAATCTTGAAAGACAAAATACTCTCTCACTAATCACTACATAAAGAAGAAAACTTTTATCTAAAGAAAAATCGTTCAAAGAGGAGAAAAAGTAGAACAAGAAAAAAAAAAGAGAGGAAGACAACCACTCCCAAATACAACACTAGTGAATAATAATGCAACTTAACTAGCCAAACTGACCTTATATTATATAAGATACAGATCGGGGTGTACAAGACTCGAGCCAACCTGACCCGGGGTACACCCATTTTTTTAAAAAAATAGATTATTTTTTAATGAAAAACTTAATATTCACAAAGTATAAGTATTTTGATCATTTATACACTCTAACTTGCTTAAATAATACATGGGCACTCTTTAATCTGCATTACATTCTATAGCATCGTCAAGCACTATTGTTAATTTAATCTGCATATTTGGGTCAGAACCACTGTACAAAAACTCAGTTAGTATCAATAACTGTACAGAAATTCAGTTAGTATCAATAACTGTACGAAAACTCAGTTCGAATCAATATATAGACTATCAAAATCATTACAAACTTCTCATAATCATTACAGTTAGTATTAATATTTAGACTATCAAACTATCAGTACCATGGGTCAGAACTTCTCTCTCCTCCCTACCACCAATTTCTCACAATCACATACTATATAACAAACTCAGTTACATATGATGAAAAAATGAAAAATTTTTCAAAGACAAAATACTCTCTCACTAGTCACTACATAAAGAAGAAAACTTTTATCTAAAGAAGAAACGTTCAAAGAGGAGAAAAACTAGAACAAGAAAAAAAAAAAAGAGGAAGACAACCATTCCAAAATACAACACTAGTGAATAATAATGCAACTTAACTAGCCAAATTGACCTTATGCTATATAAGATGCAGATAAGGGTGTACAAGACCCGGGCCAACCCGACCCAGGGTACACCAATTTTTTTTTTTTCAAAAAAATATATATTTTTTTAAAGAAAAACTTAATATTTACAAATTAAAGTATAAGTATTTTGATCATTTATACACTCTAACTTGCTTAAATAATACATGGGCACTCTTTAATCTACATTACATTCTATAGCATTATCAAGCACTATATTGTTAATTTAATCTGCATATTCGGGTTAGAACCACTGTACAAAAACTCAGTTAGAATCAATATTTAGACTATCAAAATCATTAAAATATCTTCATAATCATTACAGTTAGTATTAATATTTAGACTATTAAACAATCACTACCATGGGTCAGAACTCCTCTCTCCTCCCTATCACCATTTTCTCACAATCACATACCATATAACAAACTCAGTTACATATGATGAAAAAATGAATAAATCTTTAAAGAAAAAATACTCTCTCACTAGTCACTACATAAAGAAGAAAACTTAAATCTATAGAAGGAACATTCAAAGAGGAGAAAAACTAGAACAAGAAAAAAAAAAGAAAAAAAAAAGAGGAAGAAAAACCTCCCAAATACAACAATGATGAATAATAATGCAACCTAACTACCCAAATTGAACAAATGCTAGCTATATAAGATGCAAATAGGGGTGTACAAGACCCGGGCAGACCCGACTCAGGGTACACCCATTTTAAAATATATATATATATATTTAAAAAAGCTTAATATTCACAAAGTATAAGTATTTTGATCATTTATACACTCTAACTTTCTTAAATAATACATGGACACTCTTTAATCTGCATTACATTCTATAGCATCGTCAAGCACTATTGTTAATTTAATCTGCATATTTGGGTCAGAACCACTATACAAAAACTCAGTTAGTATCAATAACTGTACAGAAACTCAGTTAGAATCAATATATAGACTATCAAAATCATTAGAAACTCCTCATAATTAATCATTAGAATTAGTATTAATATTTAAACTATCAGTACCATGGGTCAGAACTCCTTTCTCCTCCCTACCACCAATTTCTCACAATCACATACCATATAACAAACTCAGTTATATATGATGAAAAAATGAATTAATCTTCAATAACAAAATACTCTCTCACTAGTCACTATATAAAGAAGAAAACTTTCATCTAAAGAAGGAACGTTCAAAGAGGAGAAAAAGGAGAACAAGAAAAAAAAAAAAGAGAGGAAGACTACCCCTCTGAAATACAACACTGGTGAATAATAATGCAACTTAACATGCCAAATTGACCTTATGCTATATATGATGCAGATATGGGTGTACAAGATCCGGGCCGACCAGAACTGGGGTACACCCATTTTAAAATATATCTAAGTATTTTAATCATTTATACACTCTAACTTGCTTAAATAATACATGGGCACTCTTTAATCTGCATTACATTCTATAGCATCGTCAAGCACTATTGTTAATTTAATCTCATATTTGGGTCAGAACCACTGTACAAAAACTCAGTTAGTATCAATAATTGTACATAAACTCTGTTAGTATCAATAACTATACAGAAACTCAGTTAGAACCAATATTTAGACTATCAAAATCATTACAAACTCCTCATAATCATTACAGTTAGTATTAATATTTAGACTATCAGACTATCAGTACCATTGGTCAGAACTTCTCTCTTCTCCCTACCGCCATTTTCTCACAATCACATACCATATAACAAACTCAGTTACATATGATGAAAAAATGAATAAATCTTCAAAGACATAATACTCTCTGACTAGTCACTACATGAAGAAGAAAACTTTTATCTAAAGAAGGAACGTTCAAAGAGGGGAAAAACTAGAACAAGAAAAAAAAAAAAAAGAGAGGAAGACAACCCCTCCAAACCTCCAAATAGAACACTAGTGAATAATAATGCAACTTAACTAGCCAAATTGACCTTATGCTATATAAGATGCAGATAGGGGTGCACAAGACCCGGGCCGACTCGACCTGAGGTACACCCATTTTAAATATATATATATATAAATTTCTTTTTTAAAAAAACTTAATATTCACAAAGTACAAGTATTTTGATTATTTGTACACTCTAATTTGCTTAATTAATACATGGGCACTCTTTAATCTGCATTACATTCTATAACATTGTCAAGCACTATTGTTAATTTAATCTGCATATTTGGGTCAGAACTATTGTAGAAAAATTGGTATTCAATGGGTGCGAGTTTTTTTTTACAGGTGGATTTAGATGGGTACCCTAAATACTGTCCAAATGTCCATCTCTAGATTTTTATTCTCTTGACTACAAACTCTTTTATTAAGACATGTATGAGAGAAAAATATTTTATTTTAACTGTCTAAGTTATAAATAACGACATAAACAAAACAAAATCACATTTTGGAGTAAAAGTATAACAAAATGAAAGTTTAATGTCCAAAATATAACCAATAAAGTAGTTTAGAAATATATTAATACTTATTTATATTCCATTTTTAACGAGTTATTGATTGGCCCAAAAAGAATCTGAGGGTGATTAGGACACTACATTTATTTATATTTCTTAGCTACCCTACTTGGTCCAAGTCCACACTTTATCTTAGCCTAAAGTCCAACAAACTCGAAGCTCGGCCTAAAGTTTAGGCACCAATGAAGATCACTCTGATCGTTTGGGCTTCATTTTCGCTACAAGGCATGGAATAGTGTATTTGTCCGACTATTTAATTAAACAAAATGTATTTCTTTACCAAAAAAATAATGAAGAAAAATCGTGTATTATTCACGACATCAACGATAATAATGATAGCATAGGCTTTGCTTTTATATGAACAAGGAGGTTTAACATAAATCTTATCTAATGGAATCCACTGAATCGATAACTATGCGATTGATATTTCAATTTGGCTTATACTGTGTCATTGTGTGACATGACTCATGAGCATCAACTTCACCAAATATTTAAAATTTGTTGCTCATACTATGCAAATACACATAATTAATTAATAAGTCAAAGTGCAAAATTTTGGCACTCTTTATCTTTTAGCTTAGGTAGTTATAAATCAATTGATTATCTTTTGTTTTTGTTTTTGTTTTTTATATTTTTATAAAAGGTTTTACCGTAAGTCTTATTTATATTTTTGTTTCTCTCTCTATTAACACTGACATGAAATGCTGAAATGAAGGACTAAAGATATGTTAGTTATCAAATAAGATTAAAAAGACAAAAAAGGATTGATTTGCAAATATACTTAATATGTTCATCTTTCTATCGATTCCCAGATCCATCTTAACCTATGCAACTATTGTTGCGGCCAACGATAGAGTCATATAAAAGATTACTCATACATTTGGTTCATTCAGAGCTTTTAATTTGCTCACATACACACACACACACACGAGCTTTAAGGGTTTGTTTGGATACTAGAAAGGTGAGAGAGGGGAAGAGATCGGAAGAGGAGGAGAGGGAAAAGAGTGGAGAGGGAGAGGGGGGAAGTTCTTCCCTTTGTTTGGAGAAGTAGCTCCTCCTCCAAAATACTCTAATTTTGGATATTTATAATTTGTGAAAGAAGGAGAAGGAAGAGGGACTATAAGTTAATCCTGCAATTTCTTCCCATCCAATCTTCAAGTTTCTAAACAAAGAGGGCCTCTCATTCCTTTCTTCAGTATCCTCAATCCAAACAAACCCTAAATGAATAGTATTATTACAAAATTAAATATTATGAATCAATGGCTAATTAAAAGAATATAGAAACTAAATTATAAATTTAAATAAGTCATAGGGATAAAATAATATATTTACTTTAGAGAAATATAAACAGTTATAATTATTAAAAGAAAGTGTTAGTGCTAAGCAATCAAACTTGTCATCAGCAAAACTAGTAGTGTACAATAGGAACTAGGCATTTCCACCCGAAAATTCTAGTGAGGAAGAGAGGTACCAACATGTGTTTCATCAAGTTTCAACAAAAAGAAATTGACCAAGCATTTACAAAAAACTTAAAATAACTAGTATAGATAAAATGTTTAATAAATATTTATCAGAAAATTACAAAAAAGAAAAGAAAAAAGTCTCAGGAAAAAGAACGGCCAATTTAGCCACCTTTTAGCTTTACCTTTTCCTCCTTTGTTTTGTTTTCCTCCTTTCCTGATCAAGTCGCTGTGGAAAACCAATATTAATATTGGTTTATTCAATTTATGGGCTACATTGAGAAATCACTATAACTTTGTTTACTATATGATAATATAATAAGACATACTATTCTTTTTTTTTTTTGTCAGAAATATTTCATTCATCAGAAAGATGGCACAAAGGCCATACAACATCATGGAGACCAAGTAAGGCACATATCTAACAATTTAACCCTGACCTGACGCTCCACAGAAGAGTACAATAGAAGTACAAGAGATGGGGAGGGGAAGGAGCTCTACCAAGGGAAACAACAAATCTCAAACACACAGCCCTTAAGCTCCAGGAACCCTAACGCCACTACAAGGACGCCCTAAGGCCCGGCAACACATCGGGTGGAGGCACCTCCGGCAAACACGACAAGAACTACCAAAAATAGAAAAAAGGCAACACACCTTCCAGATCTAGCCTAAAAACTAAAAGATTTACAACCCAGCTCAACATAAATACAACATTTACATAAAAAATGACTAGAACACTCAAGGCAACACACCTTGTCATCCTCTTTGAGGAAGTTTCAAGCCATCTCCTCTTTGATAAGCTTAAGTTGTAACTCCAGATCTGAAATCCCCTTCTCGTGAGGAAGCTTCAACGCCATCTATTCTCTGATTAACTCAAGTAGCAGATCCAGATCCAGATTTGATGAAAAGGGGAGTAAATCTTAGACAAAAAACTCACTCTCACTATAGAGAGGAGAATACCTTCACATAAAGAAGAAAGGAAAACTCCTACTAAGAAAAGGAGAAGAACATGAAAAAAGATGGAGAAAGGAGGGGTTGTGGGCGGCAACCCCTCCCAAACTTTAGTAATGGGAGAGGAAACCCTAGAGAGAAGCTAGAGAAAGACGCTAAAGAGAGAAAGACGCTATATGTTATTCTTTTCAAAAAAAAGAAAACTTGAAAATTAAAAGCAAGACACGACAAGTCATAGTCAAGAGATTAGAAATACCCCTTTTTTGCATTTCATTTCACCCATCGTTCCTGGAACAACACATAACAAGTGTTAGAGAAAGAGACATGAGAGTTGGTCCCCACTATATACAACCAAAGTTTTATGAATGGACTACGTAGAGATAATTATTTTTTTTTAAAAAAAAAATATGATGTTCTTCAGGTGAAAAAAACATGATATTCGAATTTAAAAGTGCGAGAAATACTTTATTAATAAAGATAAGACATATGATAATTCATAATTACCAAAACAGAAAATATTATAAAGTTAGAATTGTTAAACTTTTAATACAAAAATGTCAGTTCAAAAATAATTTAGAATTAGTGATGTCAATTTTGACAAATATATAAGATATTTGTTCAAATTTATCTGTTAAAAATATTCAAAATTTGTCAAAAGTATTTGTTATGATGTTAATAATAAAAATAAAATAAATAAAAATGAGAACAAATATATATATTTTTTCAAGATCCAACTAATCTGTATCAATTTAAAATATTAAGTATCAAATACTCTATAATATAAATGTTTAATTATTTCAAATATAGATATTTCAAATATTAAGTATCAAATACTCTATAATATAAATGTTTAATTATTATAAACATTTTTTGTTAATGAAAATGTTCTTCTCAAAATCGATATATCAACTATCAAGTAATCATTATTTTGTCCCAACTTTAATTTCTATTTATGTTATTATATAACTAGGTTTAATAATATATTTAAAATATAATTTTTATTTTTCAATTTTCGGTTTCCTTTGTTAGATAGTTTGTAATATGGAGATGAAAAGAAATCTCATATTGGGCAATTCAAAAAGTACTTGACACTATATATTATAAAATTTATTTTTGAAACAAAGCAAGAGATTAAAATAGATTGACATGTCTGTTGGAAGTACTCTTTTACATAAACAGATACGTCTGTTAATGATACATTTTCATACTCTATAAATTAAACAGGGTACTGTTGTATCCTGAGAGAGATATATTGTGGATAATCTTATAGCACAGACATAATCTCTTAAAAGAAAGTGTATTACTCACGCCTCAAAACCTACAATTCTCTTCTTACCATACTCTGTTTTTCAACATTCCTAAAGTATCTCCCAGCCCGACAGGCCAATGACTAATTCTCCGCGGAATTTTCAATTTTATTTTGGAAAAGATATGTTTATTTTGTTTTAAAAGTTTACAATAATTTAAAACAAAAAAAATATTTTTTAAATATATTATTATACTCATAAAAATAAATTGACACATCCTACCAAATTAGATGTAATTTATTTTAATCCATAGTTGTTAAATATTAAAAAAGTAAGTACATACGCATTTTATACTTTAATAGGTAAAAATACTATTGATATCTTTAAATATGCAATCATTTTATGTTATACTCTTACAAAAAATTTAAATCAATTGTACTTTTAAAGTATGGAATCGATTTCAGTTATGTCTCCAATTTTTTTTATTTAATTATACTCCTAATATTTTATATTTGAATCAATTATACCACTAAATACCTCTCAATTTGGGGTTACAATTGACATAAAAAAAGATTGATGGTAATTGATATAAAAAAGGAAAGATTGAGAGGTATAATTGACATAAAAAAATTTTTAGAAGTATAATTGAAACTGACTCGATATTTTGAGAGTATAATTAACTAAAAAAATTTAAAAATAAAATTGAAAATGACCACACGATATCAGAATATTTTGCCATTTTATTTTAAACTTAATATTTTCAAATATGAATATCTCATTACTTTTCAAAAAAAAAAAAAACAAAATTCATTGCCCTGGCCCCTAGCAATTGAAAATGGATTACATGGAGAAGAATCACAAATCAATCATTTTGAAGGCCCTCCAAATCCAATGACCAACATCACACGCAATCCCTAATAGCGCGTCACTGATCATAATCATAATAAGCGTGAACCCCCCACGCTAATCTCGCCATCGTCGGTGACTTGATCGTGACCATCTCACGCGCCTTCTCCATTTGACGGGTTCATTCTTCTCTCAAAGTACCTCTATTTGTACTTTCGCTTCGTTCCTCACACCCCTCTATACCCTACCCTACTTCTCCGATTGATTCCCCCAATAATGGGTCAGTCTCCCTCCGCCGCCGCCGCCTCGCCGGACCTCGATCGCCGGCAAGTCTCTCTCAGCAATCGTTTCACTTACCCTTACTTGGTTCCCAGTTTACCTTTAGAGTCATCAAATAGCGATTTGGGTTTCATCGATAACTCGAATCTGGACCATGACTACACTTCAGATCTGCCCGATGATTGCCTGGCTGGTGTTTTTCAGTTTCTTAGTTCCGTCGATCGGAAACGCTGCTCCCTCGTCTGCAAACGGTGGCTGCGCGTCGACGGTCAGAGCCGTAACCGACTTTCCCTAAATGCTCAAGCCGAACTGCTTGATTTCGTGCCTTCCCTCTTTAATCGGTTCGATTCTGTCACCAAACTCGCTCTTCGATGCGACCGCAAGTCCACCAGCATAACCGATGATGTCTTGATACTGATCTCGCTTCGGTGCCGGAATCTCACGCGCCTCAAGCTTCGTGGTTGCCGTGAGATCACCGAAGTTGGAATGGCTGGACTCGCTGAGAATTGTAAGGGTTTGAAGAAGCTGTCGTGTGGTTCGTGTATGTTCGGTATCAAGGGCTTATACGCCGTCATCGATAACTGTATGGGTCTCGAAGAGCTCTCCGTGAAGCGGCTTCGAGGATCGTTTGAAACTGCGGATGTGATGAGTTATGGTACTGCTTCTTCTTCGTCTTTGAGATTTATTTGCTTAAAGGAACTCGTTAATGGTCAAAGCTTCACACCACTCATAACTGGTTCTAAAAACCTAAAAACTCTGAAAATAATTCGTTGTTTGGGCGATTGGGATCAGACTCTGGAAACGATTGGAAACACGAACGCTGGTTTGATTGAAATCCATCTCGAGAAGATTCAGGTTAGTGATGTGGGTCTTTCAGGGATATCCAATTGTTTAAGCTTGGAAACTCTACATATTGTTAAAACCCCTGAGTGTTCAAATGTGGGGCTTTCTTTTCTTGCTGAGCGATGCAAGCTGTTGAGAAAGCTTCATATTGATGGTTGGAGGACTAATAGGATTGGGGATGATGGTTTAATTTCTGTAGCCAAACACTGCCCTAATTTACAAGAACTTGTATTGATTGGTATATATCCTACAACTTTAAGCTTAACTGCCATAGCTTGTAATTGCTTAAATTTGGAGAGGTTGGCTTTGTGTGGGATTGGCACCATTGGTGATGCAGAGATTGAATGTATTGCTTCAAAGTGTATTGCACTCAAGAAGCTATGCATCAAAGGGTGTCCTATTTCTAATGCTGGGATTGAAGCTCTTGCTTCAGGCTGTCCTAATTTGGTAAAAATTAAGGTCAGAAAGTGCAGGAAAATTACTGGTGAAGTTGTGAATTGGCTGCGTGGAAGGAGGGGTTCTTTGGTGTTTAGCTTTGATGATGATAGTGAGATTGAAGCTTTGGATGGAAGTGGTAGTGATATTGGAGCACAGGATAATTCAACAGCGTTTTCACATATAGTTACCCAAGTACCCATTGCTGATGCTGCATCAAGTAGTAATGCTAATAATAACAACCGTGCTCTTATGTTCAGAACCAAATTTGGTTTTCTGGGTGGTAGAAATTTAGTGCCTTGTGCCTTCAGAAGGTGGTCAACTAGTGATGATATCTCCAGCAGTAGCTTTTCATGATCGTGGTGAGAATGCTGAAATCATGAAATGCAATCTTATTATACCATACCGGCCAAATGTGAGAATTGAGATTGAGATTTCTATTTTTGCTCAGTTGCCTGTTCATTGCAGAGTTGCTCTCTGAATTTTATTTTCCCGTGGATTGCTGATAGTCTTATTTATTATATTGTGTAACTTCATTGGATTTGTCAATTCCCCTTCATTGAATCATCCCTTCAATTTGTTATTTTTGATGTTAATATCAGCTTTTAGTTTTCCTCTTTGATGTGGAAGTTTTCATTGTTATTTGTCATTGTGCTCTTTGCTTACTGTGATGTTAATACACAAGAAATACCTTCATCTATTAACTTCTTAAGGATCAGATAATATTGGAAACATCAATTCTAAATAGTAAATATAGAATCAGGAAGGTCAGGGTATCTGGGAATGAACTGCAATCATTGGTTATTATCAGTGTTTATGAACTGAAATATTTACCCACAGATTCTATCATTCTGAAGTGAAGTGGATCTAACTGATCCATATATTTCCAATCCATTTTTGTTGATAAACTCTAAATACAGCAGGTTCACATTAATCATCCTTCCGAGCAACATCTACAGTGATCAATGATCATAATCATGTAGTGTTCGATACTTAAGTTTGAGGCAAATCTTTTAAAAATGATAATAATTCAAAAGTTGGATAAGATATTATCTCATTTTCTTTCCAGAAAGTCCACCGCATAAAGTAAGGATGGAAAATAAAATATACGATAGTGGATAAGAATAAGATAAAATATAAGGAAAATGTATTATATATTTAATGTAATCCAGTATAGTATTTAGAACTGCATAATCTATTCTATTTTTTTATTTTTGGGCCTGAGCATAATCTATTCTAATTACAATTGATCAGTATTTTTGGGATAGATTGCCTTCTCCTCTTTTAGCAGTTAGGAAATGCTTAAATTTCTCCATTTATTTTCAAAATGTACACAAGTTTCTTGAAAATTAAAGAATGCTAAAAACATTACTGAAGATAATATTAATTTTTTTCATCAGGCCAAAAAGAAAAAGAATGCTCGGGTTTACAGTTTCTTAAAAATTGCCTGTGCCCGTGCCCTAGAGCGCATGCCCCGTGCCTGTGCCCTAGAGCCCATGCCCCGTGCCCTCGAGCGCATGCCTTGAGCGCATGCCCCATCCGCTCGAGCGCTTGCCCCCATGCGCTCGAACGCATGCCTCATGCCCATGCCCTAGAGTGCATGCCCAGTGCACGTGCCCTAGAGCCCATGCCTCGTGACCTCGAGCGCTGTCCATTGCACTCGAGCACATGCCTCGAGTGTATGCCCAATGCCCGTGCCCTAGAACCCATGCCTCGTGCCCTAAAGCGCATGCCTTGGGCCCATGCCCAATGTGCTCGAGGCTCGAGCGCATGCCTGATACGCTCGTGCGGATGCCCAATGCCCATGCCCGTGCCCTAGAGCCCATGCCCCGTTCCCTCGAGCGCATGCCTCGAGTGCATGCCCAATGTGCTCAAGCGTATGCCCCATGCCCGTGCCCTAGAACCCATGCCCCGTGCCCTACAGCGTATGCCTAGGGTGCATGCCCAATGCGCTCGAGCGCATGCCCGATAAGCTCGTGTGCATGCCCCATGTCCGTGCTCTCAAGCGCATGCCCCATGCCCGTGCTCTAGAGCCCATGCCTCGTGCCCTCGTACGCATGCCGCGAGTGCATGCCCCATGCCCGTGCCCTATAGCGCATGCCTCGACCGCATGCTCAATGCGCTCGAGCGCATGCCTCGAGAGCATGCCCGATACGCTTGTGCGCATGCCCCAGGCCCGTACCCTAGAGCGCATGCCCCGTGCCCTAGAGCCCATGCCCCGTGCCGTCGAGCGCAGGCTCGATGCGCTCGAGCGCCATGCCCCATGCACTCGCCTTGAGCCCATGCCCCATGCGCTCGAGCGCATGCCCTATGCCCGTGCCCTCGAGCGCATGCCCCATGCCCGTGCCCTAGAGCACATGCCCCATGCTCGTGCCCTCGAGCGCATGCCTCGAGTGAATGCCCAATGCGCTCGAGCGCATGCCCAAAGCGCTCGAGCGCTTCTCTTGAGCACATGCCCCGTGCCCGTGCCCTCGAGCGTATGCCTCATCGCTCGAGTGCATGCCTCGGGCCATGCCCCGAGGCATTCCTAGGGGCAACTCCCAGGCCAGTCATGGGGCATCATCGAGCATCTCCCGGCCAAGTGATGGGGCTTTTGCCGGCAAAGTCCTGGGCAACTCCCTGGCCGGCCAAGTCGTGGGCAACTCTCGGGCATCATCGGGCATCTCCAAGCCAAGTCATGGGCTACTCCCGGACAAGTCATGGGGCTTTTGCCGGCCAATTCCTGGGCAACTCCCGGGCATCAATGGGCATGTCATGGCCAACTCCCTGGGGCATCATCGGGCATCTCCCGACCAAGTCATGGGCAACTCCCGGCCAAGTCATGGGCAACTCCTGGTGAAGTCATGAGGCATCTCCTAGGCCGGCCAACTCCCGGGCATCAATGGGCAAGTCATGGGCAATAGACCTGATCATGAGCCCGAAAGCTCGTCCGGCCCGATTTACCCGGCCCGAAAAAATTGAAAAGGAGCCCGAAAAAAACGAGCCCGAATTTTAAAAAGCCCGTTTTAATACGGGCCGGGCTTGGGCTTTTTTTTTCAGCCCGGCCCGAAAGCCCGGCCCGTATTAATATATATATATATATATGTATTATATTATATACTATAATACCAATACCTAAATATATAATCATATAAATATGATATAATATATATATATATANGGCAAAAAAAAAAATTATATAAAAAAGCCCGCAATCAAGCCCGGTCCACATTTATAAAAAAACGGGCTGAGCCCGGCCCGAATTAAAACGGGCTCGGGCCTAATTTTAGTTCGTTATTACCCCCTAAAGCCTGGCCCGTATTTTAGTGAGCCCGGCCCGCGATCAGGTCTAATGGGCAACTCCCGGGCATAAATGGGCAAGTCATGGGGCATCATCGGGCATCGATGGCTTTGTTATTGAGCGACTGAATGGTAGGAAATATGTTATGCTCCATCCATATTATCGGGTAACAAACTAGAGGGGTTTGTTCCCTGATAACGCTATTCCATTCATTTCTTCATTCTACCATCAATTCATTCGCTTACTGAAAGCACTGTAAAATGCTCGGGGTCTTTCGATAAGGAGGTAGTCCTTCCATCATCAATTTTTCTCTGTACACACCCGTCACCAAGCTTTCGATAGAGGTTTTAAGCTTAACCTTTCCCAACACATCCAGGGCAAGTCATTATCTAACGTTGGTCTTTATCTCCGTCGTCCTGTATTTACCCATGGTCAATTATATGTTGCAATGTTCATAGTTCGTTCCAGAGCAGGTTTGAAGATTTTGATTTGTCATGATGACTATCCTCGAGCTGACATGACCACAAACGTTGTTTATCGCGAGGTTTTTTCCAAATATTAGTTCATTGTTTTTTAGTAGAACATTATATTTTGTCGCATTTGGATGTAATTCATTTGATACAACTTTTTTGGTCATCTTTTTATGTTGATTGAATCTATTCTTACTTTTTATAGATTCAATTTTATGGGTAACGTTACTTTTTTTTTTCCTTTTTGCTTTGTTCCTCCATGGGTACAATTATATAGAGCCCGATTCTTTTTTGGGACTCCGCGCAACGTGCGGGTATGATACTAGTCTATTCTAATTACAATTGTATTGATCAGCATTTTTGGGATAGATTGCCTTCTCCTCTTTTAGCATTTAGGAGATGCTTAAATTTCTCCATTTATTTTCAAAGTGTACACAAGTTTCTTGAAAATTAAAGAATGCTAAAAACATTACTAAGATAATATTAATTTTTTTCATCAGGCCAAAAAGAAAAAGATAATAATAAATTTTATTATAAAAAATTGTAGTGTGGAAACTCTTATTTCGGTTTTGTTTTAAAAATAAAGGGTAAGTCTATAATACAAAGTTTGATTCTTGACATGAGATGCAATGAGTCATGAGCCAATAAAAGAATGACATGTGGAAAAGTTAGCTGTATGTAAGTAGTGGTGTGACTTCATACACAGTTGTGATGGTTTTTTTATTCACATAATACACTTAGATATATTATGTATCCCAATACCCAACAAAATTTCTTATTTCTCCAAATGGGATACGCATCGAACTAACACGATTTTAATATTTTAATTTTTCTGTAAAATCGTGCCTTGCAAACACGATTTCAGACTGACATGATCACGTCAGTGCTGAAATCGTGCCCCTCAGCTTGAAATCGTGCCAAAAGGGCAAGATTTCAAGGAAATTAAAGGGAGGCTGTTGCGCCTCCCCCATATATATATATATATATATATATATATAATTGTATTTAAAGGGTAAAATGCAGTTTGGTATCATGTAGTTAGGGACGGTTCCACTTTGATACTTTGAAAGAAAATTTTTTATATTTTGGTGCCCCATGATTTGTTCCGGTCCCCTGTGCTTTATTTTCGTTTGCATTTGATGAAAAACAAGCACGTGAGAGGCACGTGTCTGATTTAAATACCAAAATGCTTCCATTTTCGCCATTTGAGACATTATGAACGATCCTAAATTCCTAATAGAGTACAAAGGCTTAGAAATGACCAAGTCTCATTGAATAGCAATGTTAAGAATTTACAAAACAGAACTCATATAATAGTGTGCATCATCAACCTTCAACTGGGGTGATAGAGAATCTATAAACACAAAACTTGATGGATGTATCTTTCAACAACAAATATCAGCAGTTAGTGATTTTACAAACCTAGATAGAACAACAAAGTGATGAGATGGATTTTGCGAATAACAGTCCAAACTCCAAAGGGAAAGCTTAAAGTATTTCCAATGTCTTCGTCAGTATACTTATTGCCAACAAAAATAAGTCTTCTTCTTTCTCTTTGCTTGATAGTGAGATATACAACTTTGGCCACACAAGGGCTCTATCCTCTCCGTTATTCCCATCCCCTCATCGTGTTGTACCGATCCTCCTTCTCCGACGACGCCGATTTCTGAATGTTCTCTCTTTCCGGGCTATCAAACAGAGATGATGAAGAGAATTTTTTTTGGGTTTGGGGGATTCTGACCTTGTGAGGCGATTGGGTTGTTGAAGATGAGAGATTTCTTTGTCGGAAGCAGAGAACCCAGAACGATCTAACGTAGATGAGAGCTTCCTTCGGATTCCACCGTTAAGTCGCGATGAAATCCTTGAGTCTTTCACTCTCACGCATCTCAGCCTCTTTCTGTTTCCCCACTGCAAGAAAAATTCTAGTTCTGGTACTTTGCATCCTCTTTAATTCCTCTCTTCCGTCTTCATTTCTGCCATGAAAATCACACCATTAGTTCATTGATATTTCATGGGATTTTTTGGTGGGAATTTGAGAGAATTTGGAGGAATGCCGCGAGTTTAGGGTTTCAAATGACAAAACTGAAAGCATCTTGGTATTTAATGCAGACCTGTGCCTCTCACGTGCTTGTTGTACTTTTAATAGACAATCTATGTGTGTTGTATTAATTTTATGTTAGATAATGAGTTAAATAACTTTCCGGTCCCTGATTTATGCACTCGCTGACAGATAGGTCCCTAAAATTTACCCATTGTACTAGCAGGTCCCCGAATTTTGCAAACGCTGCACTAATTGGTCCCTCCGTCATATTGGCGTTACAAAAATGCTGACGTGGCCATAATGGACGCTGACGTGTCCCGTTATCGCCACGTCAGATCCCGTTATGTTGAAAAAAAAAAAATTTGTGTCACATAGATAAATAGAGACACATCAGCATTGTTGTAGTGTATTTTTCGGTCCCTGAGTTTTGGCCCGTATACTTTGCGGTCCCTTAATTGATCCAGCCACTTATTCTCAATTCCCCCTCTTTTCCTCATCTTCATTCATTTTAGTCCCAAATCCTAAAAATAAAATTGTAAAGTATCCCAAAACCCTTGGAAGTTTCAACATTCATCACATTTTCTCATTGCATTTATAGGTCTCTAACCCATTTTTATTCTATTATTCTCAATTCCCCTTCTTTTTCATCATTTTCATTCATTTTAGTCCCAAATCCTCAAAATAAAATTATAAAGTGTCCCAAAACTCTTCCAAACATTCTAATTTAGTCCTTAAAAATATTTAAAACCCTAAACTCTAAAAAAAGTCTAAGTTCAACAATTAGGTCCTTGATCCATTTTTATTCCATTATTCTCAATTCCCCCTCTTTTTCATCATCTTCATTCATTTTAGTCCCAAATCTTCAAAATAAAATTATAAAGTGTTCCAAAACTCTTCCAAACATTCTAATTTAGTCCTTAAAAATATTAAAAACTATAAACCCTAAACCCTAAAATTCTAAACCCCTAAACCCTAAAAAAATTACACATCACCAGAAATTAAAAAAAATTACACATCATAATTTTTTACACATCATCATACTTTTTTTCTCCCTTTAAACCTTCATCTAAAAATTAAAAATGAATCCTAAAAGTTCAAAATAAAAAAAAAAAAAAGAAAGAAAACCATTGTTCATCATCTTCATCTTCGTTACCCACCCTAACCCCATTCACACTCTCAGACCCTTCAATCAANTTACACATCACAATTTTTTACACATCATCATACTTTTTCTCTCCCTATAAACCTTCATCCAAAAATTAAAAATAAATCCTAAAAATTCAGAATAAAAAAAAATAGAAAGAAAACCACTGTTCATCATCTTCATCTTCGTTACCCACCCTAACCCCATTCACACTCTCACACCCTTCAATCAAATCAAAATTCAGATAAAAATTCACCCTAACCCCATTCACACCCTCACACCCTTCGTCACCACCACCGCCAATTCAAAATTCCTCGCCAACGATTTCAATTTCCCTGAAATCTTGAAGAACATCGACGACCTGCGCCTCAAATCCAAAGAGGTGTTCTCGAATTCAGATCGAAAACTAATAAGTGTTTAAGGGATTAATTGTTGCGTGTGACTAAGGATGATGAACAAAGGGACAAAACGCTGAAATTTTTGCTGCAGCGTCATGGTTGGGATAAAAGGCGTTGCAGAGTTGATTGTATCTCTGGGTGTCAAATTGGTATGTAGAAGGAAACAGAAGGAGGTTACAAAGAAGCATATAGGCTCCATAACATCCCAATTTAGCTCCCAGAATGTAAGCCTCATGAATCCCAAAGTTTGAACTATAAAGCAACATAATCCAAAATAAAGCTCGCCTCGAACCAACGATTTTGCCTTATCATCAATCTCTTCCTTCTACTTCTCCAATTCCTCTAATTCCTTTCTTCTTGGATCGTTCGGGCGGCCTATCGTCTCCGAGTTAAGGATCTAGATGAACCGATGAAGATGATAAATGATGATGAACTGATGAGAAGATGAAAATGAAGATAAAAAAAAATTAGGGTATTTAGGATTAAAATAAAATTAGGGATTTATGTTAAATTGGGAAGATGAAGATTAGGATTAAAATAAAATTAGGGATTTATGTTAAAATGGGAAGATGAAGATTAAGATTAAAATACATTTTAAGTTTTAGGGGTTCAGGGTTTAGGGTTTAAGGTTTTTAATATTTTTAAGGGCTAAATTGGAATGTTTGAAAGTTTTGGGACACTTTACAATTTTATTTTGAGGATTTGGGACTAAAATGAATGAAGATGATGAAAAAGAGGGGGAATTGAGAATAATGGAATAAAAATGATGCTGATGATGATAACTGATTTTTGTGCAGATTTTTGTGATGGTGATGTTGGGGTGAGGAGGATGGGGATGAAGAATAATGGACTTTTTTTTAGAGTTTAGGGTTTGAAGTTTTAGATTTTGGGGTTAGAGTTTAGGGTTTTAAATATTTTTAAGGACTAAATTGGAATGTTTGGAAAAGTTTTGGGACACTTTCTAATTTTATTTTGAGGATTTGGGACTAAAATGAATGAAAATGATGAAAAAGAGGGGGAATTGAGAATAATGGAATAAAAATGGGTCAGGGACCTATAAGTACAATGAGGAAATGCTGATGTGTCGCTATTTTATGACGTGGCAGCTCTTTTTTTTTTTAAAATAAAAAAACATAACGGGTGCTGACGTGGCCATAACGGGACACATCAGCGTCCGTTATGGCCATGTCAGCATTTTTGTAACGCCAATATGACGGAGGGACCAATTAGTGCAGCGTGTGCAAAATTTGGGGACCGGCTAGTACAGTGGGTAAAATTCAGGGACCTATCTGTCAGCGAGTGCATAAATCAGGGACCGGAAAGTTATTTTACTCTATATTAATTTATATCAAGCCAAAGTTATTAATATTTTACTATATAATAATTTTTAGAAGTGTACTAAAGTAGTTATATTTTATTATATTGTAAAAATAAATTAATAAAATATATATTTCAACATATATTTTATTAGAAAAATAAATTTAATTGTTTTTGGTCCCACCCCGGTCCGGTTTTAATTGAAGAGGAATGGAATGAGTGATTGACCGAACCCGTTGTAAGACGTATCAAATAAATACTAGATAATGTATTATAGTAGTGCAACCTAGGTCGTCTCTTTCTCTCGGAGCCTCAAGTGGAAACACGATAAACAAAGTACACTTATAATGATTGAAATATTGATTGGAGTAATTTATCAAACACCTTGTGCGCAAATAAAACTAAACTTGAAGGATAAAATATTTTGGGGTTTTTGATTATGAAGTAAAAGATAGACAAAACGATAAAGATAGATGACGGAGCACTTGTCGTTAGTGCCGCCAAATTAATACTCAAGTTATACCCGAATATTATATTTATATAAAATATAGTGCAAAACCCAAGGTCGGATCTCTGAGGAACTTCTTGGATGAGAATAACAATTAATTTTGTAAATAATTACGAATTAAAGTCTAATGTTTTGTGGGTTAGTTAAATTATTATGATGAAANACTTTATTTAATATTAAGGATTCTATATTGAGATTTTTTAATTAATATCAGTCATGCAAGAGACTGCATGCCATGACTAAATCGACACCAAAATCAGTTTTATCTATCTGAATTAATTAATGTTAGCTTTAAGGAGGCCAATGTCCTATTGCTAAACAAACACGTAGAAGAAAGAACCCGAATACATGACATCAAGGTCAATATTGCGATATCCATTGTGGCCAAAATATTTATATATTGCAATATTCATGGATTAATTAGCCCCACGTATCTTGATAAAAAAAAAAAAAACCCTCATATTTTAATGTCAGTCCACTAATTCTTTTCCCGTCATATATATATGTAACATATATGGACATTAATTAATATCTATTTATTGACAGATTATACAGAAAGATCAAACTCTTCTCTTGTTTAATTTCTTTTAATTATATGTTATCTCTTCATCCTCAATTCCTTTTCTTTTCCCACTTTTGTCACCAATTTTTTTTTTTCAAAAAAAGATTTCCATATATTTTAAGATTAATAAAAAAAAAAATATCTGTCTCTTAGATCTTAGTATTGTTTAACAAAGGCCACCACCCGGCCACCAAGTCGTTAATTATCATGGTCGTCGATAATGATTAACCATGGAGATCAAATTAAAGGCAAAATATATTCTAAAACTGATATATATTGATTATATTCATGTTAAATATATATATTTGAACATGGAGGTACATACACTTTAATTACATATACACGTACATATGAATATATATATATAATTAGATGGACCCCTATTATGATTAGAGGCAAAGGGGGTAGTTAATTAATATAATGAAATTACATGAGAGAACAAGCATTTGGGTTTTCATCACTGAATAATTGGATGTAGCGATCATCCACGGTGGTCTGAGATATAGTGACATTATTAGGAATGGCCCTAACCATATTAGGAGGGGCCTTCTTATCATAAGCCTGAGCCACATATGGATGAGCCACCATTGTGTATGGCACGTATGGCCATAATTCCACCTTCTTCTTCGTTGATTGTGCTGCCTTCAACACTTTCTTTGCTTCCACATATCCTGTCACTGTTGCTTTTTGCTGCTTCAAGTCCACCTCCACTGTCTTAGCCCCTACATCCAATTTTATATAAATTATTAGCGATTCAAATAATATCACTCGTACGTATAATTTAGAGACTAAAATGTTAGTTTACTCAATGAATTAAGTTGAATTATTTACGTACAATACATACCTTTAACGCCGGAGAGAACATGCTTGACCTTGCGAGCACAACCTTCACAATCCATTCTGATTTTGAGAGCTACAGTTTGGGTTTGCTTTCTTTTCTTCTTCTTCTTCATGCTGCTCAGTAGATCTGACAAGTATTCCAAAGTGCCTTCCACACCCATTTTTCTCTTAATTAATTCTACCTCTTCTTGATCTCTACCTATATGAATATATATATATTATATAGATGCTTAATTAATTTATGGTATATATATATTCACAAGTCACAACCATGTAACAAGTAACGTACGCTCTAGAGTGGTGGAGTGCCTAGTGAAAATACTTAAAAATAAAAAAGGTGGAAAAAGCTGTACGTGAACAATACTATATATATAGGTTGGATTGAGAGAGTTAACTCCTACGATGACGATGCTCTGCTTATCTTAAGGATACATAATGCTATATAGTGTGACTCAAACACATGGATATATATATATACTATTCCTAGCGACACTACTATAAATGGTTTCTGGCTTCAATTCCCAATCAAGTACTCTTATTCTTCTACAAGCTTCCTAGTGTTACTGTTTACACCTACCTCCTTTCTTAACTAATTACCATGAACAAATTGGTGAAGTATATATACTGATCAATCACAAGACGACATAGGCCTAGGCTTCTTTCTTAGCTCTTCTCACATATATATTATTACTAGAATGAGTAGCTAGTAACTTTTTTCGGTGCATCTCCTTATATAGGCAATAGCTGGAGTAGTATTAATGAGGCCACTAAGATCCACTATATAAACTCCGTTAATTAACTCTAATAATAATATAATATATTATTTCATATTCAATTATATACTTCATTTTATTTATTACTTATCTGTATTAAAAACTGCTTTTATAAAATTCATAAGTACACTATTGTTATTTTTGGATTGTTATTGTAATTTATAAATTTTCTAATAGTTACTTTAATTTAATTTTAAAGTGGATTTATTATTTTTGATACATCACTATTTGGGCGTACGCCTAAACGGCCCTCGCACCGGGCCTCTTCTCCCCTCCGCACCTTGCGAAGCGCCCTCGAGTCAGTCGGGCGCCCTAAACTCACTTAGGGGCGCTCGTGGTCCATCCTGGGTCTTGGCGCCCGTCCCCCAAATGACACGTGGCCACCCACGACTACCCCGCTCCGCAATCCACGCTACGGGAGATCGTGGGTTACTGACTTGTTCATACCCACGATCTCCAGTTTCTAGGCGCCCGCCTAGAAGCACAACACGCAATCTCCCACGATTGCCTTGCTCCGCAAATCTCGGTCTCCACCATCTTCGCTGGTGGAGATCGTGCCCAGAACGTGGTCCGCCCCGCACGCTGACCACCTCTCTCCTCCCTGCTCTATAAATAGAGCCCTTTTCACCAGTTCAAGGTTAGCTACTTCTTACACTCTAAAACTCTCTCACTCTCTGATTATTCCCGTACTAACTTGAGCGTCGGAGTACACTTCGCAGGGCCCCCCTGTGAAGCTTTTGCAGGTCTTTGCTCAAGTCTTGGCTCTTGCAGCCCTCTCCGGTGAACTAGGTAAGTGCCAGTCATTTTCCAGTTTATCAATTTTTATTTCATGTTTTTCAATGATAGCATTATGGATTATATGTTACCTAAATTAGAATTTAAAGTTATTCAATTATATTATGGATTATATATGTTACCTAAATTAGAATTTAAAGTTAAAAAATATAGGTTAAAATAATTGTGCAAATGATTTCATTAGAAGATAAATTACTATTTTAAAATGATTAAAAGTATATTTGAAAAATTACTCAATATTCATAAAAATAATTTAAATTATCAATTTTTTTAAAAAACTTCTGATCGTAAACAAAAATTATTTGAGTGTCAAACGCATGGAATTTTTTTTTTCGCTTTTAAGAAAAAGAGTTAATGCTTCGGGTACACGGAATTTGAAAGTAATGGTGCAATATTAATGGGACGTTGGCTCTTAGAACTCATTTTTTTATTTAAATAATACACATATTATATATTTTAATATCCAACAAATTTTTCTATTTTCCTAAATGGGTTACACATCTGATACACACAATTTTAATATTTAATTTTTTCTACAAAATCATGCTCTGCAGACACGATTTCAGTACTGACATTATTACGTCAGTACTAAAATCGTGCCCCTCAGGCATGATTTCATGACTGACATATGTCAGTCCTTGAAATCATGCCCCAAGGTACGATTTCAACATATTAAGGGAGGACGCCTCCCCTCATATATATACTAGGGGCTTTCCGTGCCTTAACGGACACGAAAATATATATGTAACGTTTGATTTGACATTTGTAATTATTCAGTGACTAAATAGTATATTTTTATGATTCAAGTATTAAATCGTTAGAAGTGTGAAAATTAAAAGACCAAATAATAAATTTTCACTTTCTTAAATCTCATCTACTACTTTCTCTCTCTCATTATCTATACACTCAACCATTCCACATATTTATTTCTTAATTTTTTAATTTTTAATTTAATTATTTTTATCAACCAAAAGCACCCTCACACATATAATATAGTATAGATATAAATATAAATATATAATATATAATTATTAAATTTAATAAAAATTTATTAAATTTTATAAGACTATTAAATAATATATATTTGTCAAATGATTTTCGTAAATAGAGTTAAAATATAAAATTATTTCAATAGATACATAAAAATTATGATAATTAAAGAAAAATCTATAAATATTTTAAAATTATAAAATATATATATATAGAAGAAAGAAAAAAAATTATTGAAAAAATAGTTAAAATTTATAATGATAAAGTATTATTAAGTAATAACTTTTAGACAGTAGTCCAAATGAAGTTAGTAAATTATTTTTGTTTTTCAAGAACTTTCAACTACTTAAAAAATATATATTATGATTATAATTATAATTATTTAAATAAATTTTTAAAATAAATCATATAAAAAAGTAAATTAGTTATTGTTTTATCTACTATAATTATTAAATATATATATTTATTTAAATAATTTTATTTATTAACATTATTTGCAAATAAAATAAAAAAAATAGAATAGAATCAAACATGTACAACTTTTTAAATTATAGCATTGATTACGCTGTCTTTAAATGTTGCCACTTGTGAAATTTTGTTTGGGTAATTGAGGTGTGGTAGGTCGGTGGAACTGTAAGAAAATAAATTGTTCGGTAGAAAAAAAAAAAAAGAAACAAAAAGGAGAGAATAAACAAAGGGACAATTGGGTTTGGTAATAAAGCTCTCTTCAGGCATTTCAGTTAGTTGAAAGTGCTATTATCCATGAAAATGAAGTTGTTGCCTTGTTTGCTTTCTCCGATTCCATGTATCACCATTTTTTTATTTACTCATAATCTTACACAAGATAAAGGGAAATCTAATATCCATGAAAAGAGATACATCACATATAATTCTAATTTACAGAGGATCATCTAAGGATTCCCAAGAAGCGTATACAAATGAATCTTAATTAGTTAATCTTAATTAATCCAATAAGCAAGATATCACTTTTTCAAAGTATTTTAATGCACGAAGGTTCAAGAGTAATCCCACTATACACTAGAGACAGAGTGAGGGTAAGTATAGTATACTTTGATGTGCCTTTCATATATCCAGGTGTGCTTCCATTAATTATGGTCTCAAACTTGGACCACCGACATTTAGTTAAACTAATCTTATCCTATGATACTACTTAACCTTATCCAATATAAATTGTGATCTTTCTTTCTAAATCAATGTAAATGTAGTTGCAGCGTTCAACCACCAATTATTTTTCTATGTGTACTCTACAACACCTACATATATACGTAATTGCTGTACACACTGCCTTAGTTTAAACCATACGAAAAAGGACACGATAGGCAGATACACTAGTTTTTTCAAAAAACATTCGTTGAGAATATTCACAATTTCACACTATACTATAGATGGCGAGGATCTAGGATATGAAGAATTTATAAAACATTAATAAATGGGACTAAAATTCAAAGAGTTCCGACTTACTTGAACTTTAGAGCAAGAAAAAACTATAACAACGGTCAAAAGTAAGAGGATAATGTGTTGGTTAGAGGATAAGATCTGCTCAAGTATCATTTAAATCCACTAACTTTATTGATTATTGGCACAAAAAATTACGTTTTTTACACTAAAAATTCACATTTTATCCGTTAGTTAGTTATTTCCATTCTAACTCTGTGGACAGAGTAAATGGCCAATATTTTCTCCATGCAGATCACCTTTCTGTCCAAAGAAAAACAGACATTATGGACTCATGTTCGTGGACACCATCCCTTGTGCCAAAAAACGACACCGTTAGTCTGCTTGATTCATTGGTCACCATCCAATGACATGGAGACTTGGACCCATTTAAAAGCCCAGAGTGGACCTCGTATTTAGGATGAATGATATCACAATATGGAGGAAGATTTTTTGACGTCAAAGAAAAATACAACATTATAAATATGAAAATTGAAAAGAGAGACGAAGGATAAAATAAGAGAGGCTTGAATAATTAAAAAGTTGGTAAAACACTAATTTCATCCACAAACTTTATATGAATTATCAATTTTATTCCTAATTTTTTTTCAATCAATTTCGGCTTCAATGTTTCGCATGTTGGTTAATTTTATCATTTGCTCTTACTTTAGTCAAATAGTAACAACAGAATCTACGTGCCTAATGATATATAATGTAAAATTGATAGAAAAAAACTCAAATCTAATTCAGACTGAAAAAACATATGCAATATGTTATCAATTTATTGAAAGAAGTTAGTCAAAAATAAAATTAACCAAAATATAAACCATTTGGGACAAAATTGATAAAAAAAAAAAACTAGAGACGAAATTAACAACAACTTATGTGAAACACAGGTACGAAATTAATGTTTTTCTTTTGTCCAAACCTCCCGTATAACACGTGTTATCCCCTTATATAAATCGTGGGCCCCTCATTTTTGGGGATCTATTTGTATTTTGGCAAAACACCCTTTCGTGCCCCTAACGTTTGCGGTGATTTTCAGTTATGCCCATAACATTTCATTTGTGTCCGTTGTGCCCCAATGTGAAACGTTAGTTTCAATTATGCCTCCACCCTCGTTACTGTACCGTTTTTCAAAAATTTTGAGCTTCGATCCGTGTTCATTTCAGTTTGTTTTGATAAATGAGTTTATGGGTACTCATTTTTGACTCCTAAGGATCATTTTGCACATGAAAATTTTGAAAAAAATGCTTCGTTTTGCTGCATTTTGTTTTGGTCCCTTTTGGGGTTCATCAGGTCCGATTTTCTTCGGATTTTAGGCTATTTTGAGTTTAATCTTTGAAATTGATCCAAGGAATCAAGTTTGTGATGTCCGAAAATTAAAACCCATATGAAATTTGATCAAAACCGAGCTCAAATGGTACGAAAATGGTGTTTTAACTGGTGGATGATTAAAATTGGGGGTATAATTGAAACTAATGTCTCACATTAAGGGCACAACTGACACAAATGAAACGTTAGGGACATAACTGAAAATCACCACAAACGTTACGGGAATGTTTACTTTTGGTTTTATCTATTCCTCTCGAAGCTGCATTTCCTTTGTTTTTTTTTTCGGGCCAACGAAGCTGCATTTCCGATCCTTGCTAGAATTTTCTATGATCATCGTGCATACTGTACAAGGGCCCGGAGTTCTAATTATTACTAGGTTTAAAATTAAAGTTAATTGCAATGCATAGAAGAAAACGAAATTTCTCGTTTGCAAAAGTACGACAGTTTTTGGAAACTGTAGTCTTACCAATCCATTCAGGATGGTTAAAAACTTGTGTTCCAACCTGTAGATTTTAGTTATGGAAGGCTTGCACTAACATAATAAAGATCAGATGATATATTGAAATGGAAATTTTACAGAGGCCTACATACCAGAATAATACCTAAAAAGTTTCTCATCAACCCCCAATAGATACAACACCCAAAAAAAAAAAAGTGGATGGAAAATTTACAAGTGAATATGATTAAACTTATTTATCGGATAACCAGAACAAAAGGGGACATACCAACGACAATATACTTAAGTAATGATGCCAAGTGGCAACTGGCAAGGACGAGGCTCCGGCGGACTTGGGGAAAGCAGGTCCAGCGACCGCGGGAGGTACAGTATGTGTATTAGGGACACTCTGCTGCTGATTGGCTGGTAGAGGATTTGGTGATACACCATTGTTCCATGGTGATGTCAAATTTGCTATATCTCCCTTGTTATCTTCACCTGCATCTTCTATGTGGTTATTATCAAGTACATGAAGTCATGAACCCATATTTGTAAAAATCAGAGAAACTGTATACTGAGGGGATTTATACTACTAGAAGCCAAGGTAGCTATGTACACAATGCACAGCAATCAATCATAATGAAGAGCAGAATTGATTAACATTTAACAGTCTTTTTTAGCAAGATCTACTTACAATTGGAACTTGACCAACCAAACCGCCAATTCTCCCTATCAAAAACCATATGGTAACCCTTCAAGAAGTTCTCTGCAACAAAATTTCAATCAAGGCAACCAATCATCATCTGCTAGAACAAGTGTGTATGAGTATGCGTTAGTGCAATTCCATGTAGTTTTTGCTAGCAGATGCATGTTTGTTGAAGAGGAAAGGGAAGGAAAAAGAAAAACCAAGAAGGAACAAGTAACAGAATGATGAAACGAGGGAAAAAGGAAAAGAGAAGGATATGGAGGGCCATGTGCGAGGGGTAAAAAGTGTATTTTCAGGTATTGCAGATAGAGTGCAGATGTGAACTCACGTCCAATAGTACCAAAATTGTCATCAGTCTGTATTACTGTCAAACAAGCGGTAGTATATTCCTGCAGCAGAAAAATTGCATTTAATACTAATTAATCATATACAATCATTTTACATGGTAACAAAGTGGCTTTGGAAAGATATAAGAAGAGATTCTACAAGAAACATTGGTTAACTTATACATCCTAACAATATCCATGCAGTTTGGAGGAGATTTTCATGGTGGCCAAAGATGAGTTAGTCATATGATATCATGAGAATCAAGAGGAAATGAAAAGAGAAGCAAAAAGGCATTTGTGATACAGCACATAACAACTTTTGTATATTAATCATCGATTTAGTAAATTACTAGTCATAAAAACATGTTATTTCTTTACATAGTCCATGTAAATCTCCAGAGAATCAAGAGGATCCATCAGCCGTTTCTGTGCACAAAACTAAAGTTGTCAAGACAGTAGCTCTATATATAGAATGAAAAGAGTTATTTGGTTAGGGAAATTACATGAAATCAATTGAAGGTTAACTTATCTGATGTTTCAATTTTTTTACTTCAATGTTTAGCAATGTTGTAATTTGCAAGTTTATGTAAACTAAAACCAAAAAAAAAAGTTTGAATAGGTGAGCTACCTGGCTGTCAGGACGAGTAAACATCGGATTATGAACTAGAAAAGTTTGATTCTTAGAGAAAGCGAGTTTAATCATGGGAATGTTAATCAACTCCTCCGTGCTGCAAGTAGAAAAACAGCTAAGTTATGAATAAATAAATAAAAGAAGATTGTAAGCCAGCTTAACTAGTGCTAAACCTGGCATTATAGCAGTACTCCCATGGGTAGTCGGGGCGGATAATCCTGGATGCATTTATTTGTTTATCAAACTGCATTCAATGAAGAGTACCTTCAGCCCAGATAATGTGTGAATGCAGGCCACTACAATTATGACACAATGAATACCTCTGAAACAAGTAAGCGATAAACTTCATTGGGAAGATATGTGAAAGAAGTGCCAGTGTCTATGAGTGCCTGGAATCCAGTTTTCTTGTGACAGGAACTCCCAACACAAAAGCTCTCCACCCCAACAATATAAGCAATACTGTAGCAGTTAAAAAAATTAACATGCAGGGCATATTAACTAGATTAGAAGTTAGAACATTTATAGGAGTTGAGCATATTAGCGAGATTCTAAAATCAAGCAGCAGTTTATATATACTTCATATTTTATACAGTACATACAATTCCCCATCAACAGGCAAGAATGAAGTAGATTGTTGGGTCGCATGCCCTTGGTCGCCAAAGAGAATTCTTCCAGAATCATTCTCATTAAAGCAAATTGAGAAAGAATTCTGAATAAGCCCTGCTTTTGCCAGCAAACTTGGAACTGAAATGCTTCCAGGTCCCAGCCCCATAACACCATCAGGAGCAGCTCCTTCTAAATAGCCACCACTCTGTTTCCTACCACAACTGCATTCAACAAAATCATTTCTCTTGAGCACAGGTATCAGTAAAACAACTAGCTTCTGCCCCCNAAAAAAAGAGCTTAAAGTCTTGCTTAAAATGTTATGTCCCGAAACAGTAGCATTTTCGTCTTTTCGACAACAAATAAGCATACCCTAAAATGACAGAGGCTTTTACAGAACTTTGTGCAGTGTGTTTTCCATATGATGCCAAATGTAATTTGTCCTCAATGAGAAATCCAGAACTTGAGGTATTTGCAGAGTAATACTGAGCAACGTAAGGGCAGGGCTCCTTCGGACCTTTGCATTTGGAACTTAGATTACACAACTGATGGCTGCAAGGCAGATGTCGGCTGGTGCTTGACAATGATGGGCTATACTCATTCAGATCCCTATCCTGCATCAGAGATGCCCCCATATTCAAGGGAGCATCTGCCAATCAATCACTGAAATTAAGTGCTAAATTTCTTACCTTTCTTAGCTGAACTATCTAAGGCCAACTTAGAACATGTAAAGTATATATCTCTCAGAAATTCTGAATATTCTACATGGTAGGGCGAGAAGTTAACCACAAATGCAATCATTAGATAACCATTAACAAATTATAAGAGATTTAAAAATAGTAACAGAATATCTATGAAATCTAGTATGTGTCTCTCCTGTTAACCCTTACAACTTACAAGGCTACAATATATTTGTAGTGGGTTGATCCTCTATACAAACAGAATTTCTTGAAATTTTTTTTATAGATGACAGCTAAGCAAAATATGGTTAGTGTGTGTATTGCTTATTTGCCTTTAGTTGTCATCAATCTGGATTAAGACATGATGTTCAATATGAAGATCTCTCCCATTTTCTCTCTTTATGTATGCGTGTGTGTGCCCTCGTGCCCGTAGATATTCATTTGTGTGGCTATCAAAAGGGTTGTTTGAGTTCAGAATGTTACAAGATGATTTACATAAGAGATGGAGCCATTCAAGATCAAAGTTTACTAAAAAATAAATAAATAAAAGAAAAACACTTCAAGAAAATTAGGACGGCAAAGAGGTTCGTAATAGTAAATAGTAATGACATGAAGAACAACGGATATAATTGGAAAAGAAAAAATAATATAAAATATAAAGAGACAAAGAAAAAGAAAACCAAAAGATGTTGGTATTATATACCTACCAGCACATTGTAATAATTAGCAGACAAGGGAGCACATTCTATGCAATCACATGGGACCCAAAGCAAATCACTTCCAGCATCCAATGCAACAAGGAACGAAACGTTTGGAGTCCCAATATCAATCCATGTGTAATGCAACCTGAAAGTCCACAAAGTCAATACATGTGAACCTTCTTCAACGTCTACTTCCGCTCCTCCAGTTCCTCCCTTTCTAAAATAGCTTGACTATTTAATCAAAACTGAATCCTAAGCATACATCTTATCGGTCATTTCCATAAAAATCCCAGTCTAACTATACAGGACGTCCAATGCTGTTTCAAAAATTATGATTCTGCGCTGTCTTAACTTGTTATGACTCATCTTCGTTTTAGACATTTGGATATCTAAAATGGACTAAGGAGGTATAATTCCCATATGAGAACTTTACCAGCAATAGATCAAACCCAAGGCGAACGAAATATAGCACAATAAATCATAAAACTAATAAGTAAAAGTGAATGAACTAACTAACAATGCATTAACGATTCATGGAAAATTGCTTGATCTAGTCACCAATAATGTGCGAAGGGTGACAAACTGATCGTTCAGATTATCCCCCGGCAGAGAAATAATTGAGAACTGAGAAGTAAGATATCTCGGATTCCATGAACATTCTCGACGAAGTAAGATATCAGAAAGAACTAGAACATAAATTTTGCCAGAGTAAACAATTAGAAAAAAGATTCCAAAGAAAAATTAAAAAAAATAAAATAAAAAAAAAGGAAGGGGAACACTTTTAATCAATGCGACTTGATAGATGGGTCAATTTGGTCGAGCACATTCTGTGTGTTGGTAAGAATATAACATAAAGTAAAAAATTCTTGGAACTTTATTGAGCATTACTTTCCAGCATTTTCTCAGAAAACAAACAGACGCCGAATTACTCACCAATCAAACACATTGCCGAAGAAAAATGTCTCACTCCCTTCCGAAGGATACAGAGAGTCGTATTGCGAACCCAGTTTCATCCTCTGCCGCGTCAAATCGCTATCCAGAAGCAACCTGAAATACTCGGAGCTATTCCTCTTAGGCCACGCTTCAAACGTATCATTCTTGCCTCTATCAGCCCACACAGCCTTGGCCTCGTCGGAATATACGTGTATGAGCTTAGAAGAAAATGTGAGCCCAACCGTACCCTCCACCAGACCTTTCGCCAGCAACAAACACAGTACAAAGCGAATCGCCATAACAAAAAGACCCAACAGAGAAAAATAGGTTTGAAATATCAGCTATTTCGAATCGAAATTCCCGTCTGAAAAGCAAATGCCGTTGAAATTGAAGGAAATGGACAGCGAAAATTGGGCGTCGAAAGTAAAATGGAGAGTGCAAGAGTGAGAGTGAGAGTGAGAGAGAGGGATTGCTATTTGCGAGAAAAGAGTAAAAACGGATTAAGATTGGCATAGGAAAGCTAAAAAAATGAAGGAGGGGGTGCGTAGTGCGCACCTTTGTATATACTTGAGTGATTATCATAACTCAATACGATATTTTCTTTTGTTTTAAGTTTTTAAAGAAATTGAAGGAGGGGGTGCGTATTGCGCACCTTTGTGGTTTCCAATAATGTTTCCCGTGAACGTGGCGAAGAGAGAGTGGGGGGAAGGCATGTGTGTGTATAGAGAAGTGAGTTTGAATAGTAAAGAAAATAAAGAATGATAATGAATGAAGACGAAGGAAGAAGGTGATAAATTGACCAATATATATTTTATTTTTTAAATAATTCTTATTTTATATTTATATTAAAAATAATTACTAATATATATTTTTTTTGCGGCTGAAATGACGGTGTATTATATATTTTTTTGTCGCAAGTCGTCTCAGGTGGAAACGACTTGCGACAAAAAAAATTTGCACGCAAGTCGTTTCCAGTTACAACGACTTGTGGCATGCATCTTCATTATTTTCATTCCATTTCCTCTCTCTTCTGCTTTGTCCTAAATTTACCTACTCGGTCCCACCTATTCCCCCTTCACAATCCATTAATAATTATATATATACATACAATTTGTAATATTATATATATATATATTATATTATATAAATTTAAAAAATTAGTTTTTTTCATAAAAAATAATTCACTACTATAATAATAATAATCAATATATAATTTAAAAAATATAAAATTGAGTTTTAAATCATTAAGTATATAATAAAATAAAATAATTCATGAAATTAGTATTTTAATTTTAGTTTAATCCCTTATTATACATTATATTTAATACAATTATATTTAAATAAAAATTATTATTATTATTTAATAAAATATATAATGATTTAAGATAAAGTTAAAATTGAACTAATAATAAATTTTTAATTTTAATTGTTTAATATTATTGAGTTGAAAGATGACATGACAAATATATGTGAAGTGGATTTAACGGTAGATAATGGATGAAAATCAGCTTGGGACCAACAGTGAGACGTTTTCAAAAGTTATGAGACCAAAATTGCAACAGTCTTTTCAGCCGCAAAACAAAATATATATTAGTAATTATTTTTAATATAAATATAAAATAGCAATTATTTTAAAAATAAAATATATATTGGTCAAAAAGCCGGAAGAAGGTGGTCCAAAAAGTGAAAGGGAAAAATCCAAAATTTGAAAAGGTGGTGGCTATAGGTTTAGCTGAGGAGTGGCAGTGTTTTTCAGCACATAGTAAGATTATGGCCATAATGAAGCGGTTGTTAAGGTTCAAGAGAGAGACACACCACAAAACACGTAATTCACAATTCCACGTGTCGATTCCAAAATACTACGTGCTGTATTTGGTAGGATTCTTCTTCTTCTTCTTCATTTCTTTTTTTTCTTTTCAGAGAGAGAGAAAATAGCGGTGGCTACACACACTTTTTGAATTTTGATTAGAAAAAACTAAAAGCAAAAGCGACACTCAAAAGGGAATAACTCTTAAAACTGATAAAAGTTTATTATTTTGCCCAAGCTAGCGTGGACCACACCGCGGCTATATGTTTATATCTCCAAAACGGAAAAAGAAAAACCAGTTACAAAAACGACAAACATTGATCATGAAATTAATGTGTCTGCAAACGACAAATAGTAATTAATTAGAGTTTGGAAAAGTATTAATCTGATTACTAAATGTATATTTTATTTAGAAAATGGGAGAAAATTAATTGTTTCAATAACATTTTAAAAGAACAAATAAGTTACCATGGAGTTAAAAACTTAAAACTATCTTTTACTTGTGTACTTCAAATTTTAATGGAAATCTTTACATGCATCACTCATTTCTCTAAAGATATTGGATATATAGTCGAAGATAGTCTAGAGTCTAGACTCTAGATAGCATATGAAGATCACAAGTTATATTTACATATAATTTTTTGAAAAGTGATAAAGGATCTTCAAAATTTTTAATTTTATAGAGAAAACAATTTTATTGAAGTTTTTATTCAAAATAAAAAAAAATTATATATAATTTTATGATTTTTATTATATTTCAAATTGATATAAAATTAAAAATAAACTTATTTTTGGTAATAAAATTAAAATCAACATTTATTGCAATTAATAATAACAAAAAAGTTTCATAAAAAAATAATAACTAGAAAAGTAAACATTTATTAATTTTCTCAATGAGAATGTTAATAGAAGGACTTATTTGTACAGAATAAAAAATTCAAAATGTCTTTATCAATTTTTATATATATTTTTTTAAAAAAAAAATTGGCATAATAATTAAAATTTAAAAGATTTTTCTTTTACATTGTAGCAACTAGCAAGAAAGGAACTTTCCAAAGAGTTGAGGAATTTGAGCGGCAGACTTGTGATAAACTATGAGCTGTATGGTGATTTGGTATGTATTACAGCTGTGAAAATAAGTTTATGGGTTCATGTTAATTAATTTATGGTCGACCGGCCCGAGAAGTTAAATAATATTTTATTTAGAGCATTTTTAGTTTAATCTTAATTAAAATAGGGTCTAACAAAAAAAATTATTAAGTACAATTCTAATATTCAATATACTTTTTTAATATAAACAGAAATAAATATCGAATCGAAATTTAGTTTTCAATAGAATATGTTAAACATTATGATTGAATGTAACATTGTTTTGGAAATTTTTTTCAATAATTTTGGTTCATGTTAAAATAATTATATAATTTAATTTTTAATTATATTTATATTAAAAATATCAAAAGAATGTGATTGAAAGCTCATAGTCATGCCAACAAAAGTTGACCTAATTGGTAAGGAATCAACAAATAACTCACAAGGTCATGAGTTTGAATATCGCTGTCGATGTGAGTGCCTTATTGGTAGACAATCTGTAAGTACTTTTGTAAACGTTGAAAACTTGTCAGGACTTCAGTGAGTCATGGAGCCCAACTCACATTAATTTTTTTTACCAAAAAAAAAACTCATAGTCATGGAGCCCGATCTAGATTCTAATCAAATCGAATCGGGTTAAAAAATTATCTCATATTCAAATGAAACATGTTAAATTATAAGTAAACAAAATTAAGATGGGATCAAACTAATCCTCTTAATTAACAGCTATAGTATGTCCAATACGTATGCCTAAGAAAAGCAAGAGAGAAGTAAATGTCTCAATCGACGCAAACTTGTGTTTGTTGGGACAAAATGTATAATGAGTTAATGACCCATAATATGTCATATTTCAAAATAAATGGGCCTCCCTACGCCCATAGGTAGTTATGAGGTGCCATATCATAACCATCCCTTCACGTTATACGGTTTAGACCCTTTGGACCCGCATCAATGTACTTATATGAATGATAAATAGTAGTAATTTTTTATATTCTTAAATTATTTTCAGAGAAGATCTCTTAACATATATAAAACAATAATATAGATAATTATTTGTAAAATAACTGCTCCGCTCGTTTAACTTAATTATATTACTAGTCACTAGCTAGTTCACCCCAAAGTAAAATATATTTAAAATAATCTAATTGTTAAATCAGTACATGTACAATAATATTTAAGAAAATTAATAATTTAGTTTTTAAAATATTATTGAATTGATAATTCGGTCCTTCAAATATTGAAATACACGTTCAATCTTTGTAAAATTAAACAGTATAATCTTTAATCCTTAAAAGGTTAAAATAATATATTATTTATTAGTATGT